>CANUEZ040000094.1:2497500-2767500 GCA_948099385.1 Fasciola hepatica
ATTCTCTGCACCACAAGCCGATACCGGTGTGCCTTGCCTAAACCTTGTCTCCTACTCGGTATCGCGATCCATGTTCATTTCTATCCCTGATCCGCCGTGGATTTATCTCCCGCCTTCGGTGCGATAACTCTACTGCTAACTTCTTCCGTTTGCTTATTCTTTCTGACTCCACCTGTCTCCTTCTATTTTGCCTTGTATAAGGCACCCTTGAGCCGTACGTAGCCAAGTTCTCAACTGATCCAGAAATCAAAAGGCGATTAGCCGTGAAATTCTACGACGCTAGATTATTAAGTGAACGGTGACACAAAACAGGTGAAAACCTCAATTAATCGACCAAAGGGACTCAGAAGGCCAGAACCGAATTGACGCTTGCGGGAGAGGCGCACACGCATCAAGCAGATCCAGAACAAGGATATGACAGAGCAGCGCGCTAGACCCGAACAAACAAACTTTGGTTCGTAAAAAAAAAATTGCATAAAACAAGTCCGTAGTGTAAATAAGTGAGTGTTGTTGAGGAACCATAAGACTGCAGTGTTTTTGGAGGGACTTTCTACGACTGGTCGTTGCACCTTGCTAAGATGATCCTATCGCTGTTCCCTGCTGCCCAAACGCAGGTTAGTACAATAGGTTGTAGCCATTCACAATTCCTTTTATCTTTCAACCAAATCTAGGGATCCCCTGCGTTGATAGGCCCTTGTTTTGCAAGCACTTTTACTTTTCCTTCCCGCAAACCGTTGATCCTCAGCTAAAGCATACCCGGACCTTGGCTTTCTACCTCATTTCCTCTTTGCTATGATTATCAGTGGCGGTCAGTGCCCTCGGGCACTATACTAATCAATCCTCTGGCAGTTGCACCCAGTCGACATTGCTGTGCTGCCCCTTAAGCTCCGCTACTAAGGGTCTCTCACAAAATGGCCAATCGATCCTGAATCATGTGGCGTTATCTTGGCTACCCTGTCCAAATTTTTAACTATAAGTGATCAGTAGTGCCAATCGAAGCAGTGCAGGGCGCGGTCAGATCCAAGGCTTCGGCTGGCGCATATCTGGCGAGTAGGCCGCCTGCAACATTGTGCGGACGCATCTAGGTTGGTGGATCGCATCCCTGTCAACAAAAATGGTTTTCAGGCTGTGTGTCCCAGGCACGGCCAGTCCAACCCAATGGCACTGTTTGCGGGTTAAAGGACATCATTTTTTAGCCCGTATGGCTTCTGCCAACATGCCGCTGGCTTCAAGTTCTACAACGGCTGCTTTTCTTCCGTCGAGCTTCCTCTGGTTATTGACTTCAGAACCTACATTTTCATGCCCGGAAAAGCTAACCATTCCACCTATGTACGAAATAGCGCGTAGCTTTCATCCGCACCTACCAACCTCTCTTTATCTGGCACACAAAATGCCCATACAGATACTCACCGAACCCCAATGCCTGAGCTCTCTACCTTTCATATCTGATTCCTCGTTTGTCCCTTTCTGTAGACTTGTTCATCCCCATGTCGAAACTCCTTGCCACTGGTCGTTCACTGGCACTTTTATTGCCGCTGTTCCTCTTCTCATCGAAATCACCAAACGATCGTCTCCGCTAAAATACTTTCCGCAGTCTGGCATCAGTCAGCTACAGGTTTACTGATAACTCCCTCCCCTTTAGTCCAGCTGTACGCCTGCAAAGGTCTTTCCACTGCTTTATCTTGATCTTGAGTTGCATCAAGACTGCATCACACTTACACATCTCAGATATATTTATCAAGCAGCTCCGTTGTAGCTACAATGTCAGAGGCTTTTGGCTAAGAGTCGAGAGTAGGAAACTCGGTCAAAATCTTGAAGCATGTCGACAAAACCATAGCCATCTCCTTGCCATCCACGCCAGACAGCGTTGAGAGATTTAAAAAATCGGTCATAAAGTCTACGGCTAGCTGGATCTTGCTTCGGTCTCTTTTTATAGATTGGAATTACAACTCGGACTTTCATTGGTTGGGATACAAACTATAGTTAAGTGAAGTTTTTGACAAGAAAACCTGCAAAGTCGGGTCCGCCTGACCCGAAAAGGCCGTGAGTAAAGTATCCCGCTCAGGGATGCAGGACAATCTGATACTCGACAAGAGAGGTGCTAATCATTTGGGTAAAAGTAGACCGGAGACAGGTTTTCTCGGGAATCGCAATCAAAATGTGGAATAACTGGAGGTTGGTCACCCGGTAAAGTGGATGCAAAAAGAGCTGAAAGCCTTCGATACATCTTGTGCCTTGTGTACATAAGTACTATTGTGGAGGAAACACTAGCAGCTGAAGTAGGTTGACTGTTGCTATATTTCAGCATTATAGCGGAAATCTCAAAGATTTTGGTTCACTGTAAACATCTTGTTCTTTTATCTTCTTTATCCAGGTAATCGGTTGTGTGCCTATAAAAATCCATTGTTTTGAGAAGGGCACTTTGTAAGTTAGTGAGTCGCTGCTTCATTTGAGAGGTTTTTAAGATTTTCCCCTTTCGAAAGAACCGCTCGCGCGAGTGTATACTTCGAAGAAAAGATCTGAGATAGGATGGAGCTTCTCTATCATCGTTTTTGTTCGCAAGACAAAGAAGTCATCCCATCTTTGGGTGCCTGTAAGGGGAAATAATTGGTCAATTTAGTCTAATGAAACAGCGTAGTAACGAGGCTGCTTTGGCGGCTTCTTGTGGTGATAGAAAGCCTTCAAGAAACTGTTTTGATCGCTTCCAGGGAGTTCATTCCTGACGTTGTCGGACGTCTTTGCACCACCCAGGGTAAAGATCAGGCATAGAGTGTTAGTCACTGTCGGTGGTGGGACACATGCTTCGAGCCCATCCCCCAAGGCTGACAGTAGTTACAAAGTCCAGCGATTTTTGTGGAGAAGTGAAAGATGACCAAAAATACCTGATGCATTGGAGTCACCTGCTATGCGTATGGGTCCACCAGGAGGATCTGCGATAAGATTTGAGGCATCAGTAATAGCTAGGTTACAACTATTTAGACCAGGTTGACAATAAACACAACGGATCAAAATTTCATGATGCTCAGTTTTTGTATTGAGCCACACTAAACCTTTCGTGTCGTTTGGAATAAGATGCTCAAAAAAGGCAAGACCAGACCTTTCCTTGGATTGATGGGGGGGATAAAAAGCTTCCGTACGGGGCTGTCATACCCATCCTGAGTTAAAGCAATATTACGGGCATTTAGAGATAAAATTCGATGGGCTTAGAAAACGTTGTATCTGGAAAATAAGTGCAGAAAAGCGGTCTGGTCTTTGTATCAGATTAGGGTTGCATACAGAAGGGGGCCAAATGAAAGTGAGTGAATTATTTAGTGTGCAAGAGGAATATACCTGGACTAATAAAAGAAGTAGGAGGGCGCGTGGCCAACCAGAAAGAAAAAAATCAATTCGATAACCAAATGTCGGAGAGAAACGAAAGCTAAACCGGATAGGAGAAATCCGCCAGAACAATGAGTAGAATAAGGGTGAGGTATATACTTCAGGCCACGGTGAGTTTTATGGAGAAGGAATAAAATGATACGGAACGAAAGATGAAGAAAGCCTTTGAACAATGTAGAGCAGCTGGACAGATTAATGAGAGAATAGTCAGGTTAGACAACATTGAGGTCAATAAAAAGAAAGGAAGAAACAAGACAGGGAGCCAGGGAGGAAGAACCTAATGGAATCCAAGATCGAAGACCCAAAAGAGGCAAAGGATTGCATCTGCAAAGTATGACAGCCAGGAGAGAGCGAAGGCGGCCCGGGCAAATCTATGAGGAAATTCAGTAGACTTCGTGGGCTGATACTGCCTACCTAGACCTAACTTCGCGCTGTTTAGGCCTCGAGATCACCCTCAAGGTCTTCGCACCTAGTGAAGTTTAGATTTGTCAACTAAAGGACGCGAGTGATGGTTACTTACTTGGATATTTCGAATTGGAATTGTGTTTTAATCTGGAGGGTTGGAATACTGGAGGAAACTTGTTCCGGATCTTGAAATAAAATAAGAGGAAGAGATAGGACATCAGGACAGTTTTAGTTTAGTGAGAAGTGACAGTGAATGGTGGAAGACGGAGGGGGCAAAGGGAGTCCGGCCATGATCTGAGTGGTTCAGAATAGTTAAGAAGTTTGTAAACCGGGTTGTTTAGGAGGAGTAGGTTCAGTTCATGTAGGCTAACGCGGTTGACCACCCAATCGGCATTTCGGTAGAAAGCCCCTGGATTTTTCCTGAAATAATAATAATAATAATAATAATAATAATGGTTTATTTCGGAAACGCCCGAGTCGTGCCGTGTGCATGACACTGTTTATGCAGGTGATGGAATAGATAGGTATAATGCAGGAAAATTTGGGAATCTGCACGAAAAAGTAGGAAAGAAAGGCCCAGAAGGGGGAATAAAGTGGGACGAAAATAGGATAAATGTATGCACACCATAGAGATTGTAGGGAGTATAGATGAACTCAAGGGTGGATTGAATGGACGCCCGGTGAGTTTGAAAGTCAAGGTCAGATGGAGGGTGTGAATGGTCCGGGTGGAGACATCTGGAGGCCGACTGATACACGAGAAAGGCTAGAAGTCGGTTCGAAAAAATGCAGTAGTGAGGGACGATGAAGAAAAAGTGAGATGTACTGCAGTTGATTAGATATCAATGAAGCATTGGTACTCTGCAGTGGATGGTCGGCAGGCAGCGCACAAAACTCATCGTAAAACAGGGAGCGGGCAATACAAGACGTAGAGGGAGGATCGGATGACACAAATGATTCAGAAGGATTGGATACGGTAGACGTGAGGCTCAGATTTAGGAGGGATGGATGCATATCATGACGTTCGGCAGGATGGTATCAAGCGAAATGGCCGGCGAGGAACTGCAAGATGCAGAGCGCGTGCACATATACATATATGCGCAAGTGTATATGTATTATGCATATATATGTATACATATAAGAGGAGCAGGAGCACTAACAGCGGGCCCCTAGAAAGAAATTACCAGTCATCGAGAGGGGTCAGTAAGGTTAGATCAAATGATTGTAAAATTACCTTTGGAATATCCTGGTAAATTACCTTCATAACAGGTGCACATGGCAGCCCAACAGAGAGAAAAAAGGAATGTGGAAGCACAGAAGAGGTGACGACTGTGAGGAGCAGTTCATGGGAGAGGGAAGATGGAGGGTGGGATCGAAGAGAACGGGTAAGAATTGGTCCAATTATTTGATCAATGCAGATGCAACATGTGGTGATGGACCAGAGGAGTCGGGCAGTGGCACGTCAAACGGTTGGGAACCGTAAAAGAACATCATGACTTCACATTTTCTTCACAATCAGTGGAACATGGAGAAGCAGACCAAACTGAAAGGCACACGAGAAATGCCCGTGGTCCAACCGGGGATATCTGAAAACTGGCAGGCATGCATGAAAGGGGCTAGCAATTGATATAAGGAACGGTGGTAGCGGGAGACGGTGGTGAAAAAAGAGGGATCCATTGCTAGAAATTAGATAGTAATTGGGCTGTGCCACACTGTAGTAGATGGTCAGCGGACAATGCACAAAACTTATCGTAGAACAAATAGCGAACACTGAGGGAAGTGAAGGGTGATACCGGTGGCAAGAATGATCTGCAGGGATTTATATGGTAAATATGAGGTGCAGATGTAAAAGGAGTGGACGCCTGTCACGAGAGTCAGCGGGATGGTTGCATGAAAAATGGCCGGCATAGAGGTGAAAGATGCAGTGCAAATGTATATATACATATGTATATGTGTATGTAGATATATAATTAAACAAACAGATATGCGGGGAGCGGCAGCAAAGAGCAATGAAGTACTGGGAGGAAAAAAGTAACCGTGATTTGAAAAGGCAGACGGAGTTGGATTGAAATGCGTAGGCTTGACTTGGGAAAATCCTGACGATTTTTTTCATGACGGGATAACATGGTGGACCAGCAGATAAAGAAGACTGGAGAAGTACAAAAGCGATGCCAGATGAAGGATAGGATCGAACAGAACAGGTAAGAATGGGTCTGATTATTTGATCAATGCAGATGCAACATGCGGTGACAGACCAGATGAATCGGGTAGTGACAAATCAAACGGCTTGAACCTGCAAGAGAGCATCATAAAGTAACGTTGTATTCACAATCATTGAAACATGGAAAAGCAGTCCGCATAGAAACGCACACAGAAGAATGCCTGCAGCGATCAATAAACTGATCGAGGAATGAAAGCAATGAACAAGGAGACACAGGTAAGACACGACCAAACGGATCATTTTACTGCAGATGAAACACGGAGGAGGCGGAGAAGGAAGCAGGAAGCCCCAAGATATGTGAACCAGTAATAGAACAAAAGGCCCAGGAAATGAATGCGCTACGGAGTTGGGGCAATGGAACTGGAGAGCTGTGTGCCAGCAGACGATTGAACAGGTGAATTAAGCAGATGGATGCTGATCGGGACAATGCCCAATAGAAAGAACCACAGAGGAATCGCGGAGCCAAGAAAAGAGAATACGGTGGTGAGGATTAGATAATTATTGCGACTGTAGAAGGAGCAACGTTTGGAGCGGCAAGTTCTAATATACGGATTGGTCGTGATTGGTGCATAATGGCATTGGGCATGAGGAGGGAGAACAAGGAGGGAATTAACAAAGCGACAGGCATTCGGGTATAAGAATGCTATCAATAGGCATTCTAAGCAGAGGATAATGCCAAGCGAATATAGAATAGAAGCCGCCAATGACTTCAAATGGAAGAAAGAGATATTGGCGAGCGTCGGCAAAGGAGAGTGGTTAGGATGACAGAGACTCCATGCAATGAGAGGTGATATAGTGAGAGACGATAAGAGGAAGGACAGAATGGGTAGATGTGCATACTGTGGTAGGTCGACAAAAATGGAAAGTGGTAACAGGTGATGAGAACTATAGGTGAACAAACTGTGGCGGAAATGGATGAAGAGCGTGCAATTTTCAACCGTCTGCATTGGATTCGGTAGTCCGAGAAACGTTAGAGCGCACGATCCACAGCCGGTGCTAGTGGGTGGGACTAGCCGTGGGCTGGGCACCTAACTTGAAAAACACCTCATGAAGTGAACACGGGTGTGATACACCAGTCTAATTGCGCTTGCACATCGTTGCAGACGGCCTGCTCGCGCGATGTTCGCCTGTCATAGCGGTGGATCTGACCGCGCCCCGCGCCGTTGGGAGTGGCACGAGTGTTCATTGATAATTGTTCAGGGGACAAAGTGACCGCGTTAAGGCTGCGCGATTCAGGATTAGTTAGCCAAGATATGAGACCATGGACATGAGAACCAACGGGAACAGCGAGTGGTAGACGGCCGTGTAGCAGTATTTTCCAGGTGTACCTGCCAGGGAGATGGTAAGTACAGTGCCCGATGTGGTTTCCCGTCGTCGAGGATTACTGGAAAAGGAAAAGATGCGGAGAAGCGCAGTCTAGGTGTGCCCCAGCTGAGGAGCAACGGACACGAACGGAGAATAAATAATAGTGCTGGATGAAAGATGAACGTGGATGAGCAACAGGGTTATCTTATGAAGACAGGAGATATGTTCTCTGTGGATCAAGGAAAGCAGTGGCCTTACTTTGTGGCACTAGAGAGAGAGGAAATGTCGGGCATGGGGTGTACCCAGTGGCCTGTGCCGCAGAGGTAGTAGAGTTACAGTGTGAGGCCTCTTTTGAAAGCCAGGTCCGTGGAGACGAGCTCATTTGTGAGCAATGTGGCATTAGGAACTGTTAAGTATAATATAAGTGCGCGCCTGAAGGCGAACAGTGAGGGGGCACTGCGTAAGCTAAGGGGGAGCTTATTCCAGATTTTGGAATAGGCTGACAGAAATAATCGGTACTTCAGACTAAGATTAGAATGGGGGACAGGGAGAGAGAAGGCACGATGTCGGACGAGGTAGGCGCGGGGGCAGCGAATGAGATAGGATAGGAGGTGTAGGCTTGGTTATGGATTAGTCTAAAGGGGAAAACCGGGTTGAGCCTCATGCGATGAATCCACAAAGGCTCAATCTGTAGGAGCTCACAGCGCTGGCGGTATATTTGGCTATGGATGCGCCCAACAGAGTTTTGGCGAAAGTACGCTGAACGTTCTCAAGAGATACAATAGAAGAACGTGGTCAGAGGCTGGATGTAATGAGACAATATTCCTGGTACGGTCTCACATGTGCGAGATACATGAAGAAGCGACTAGCCGGTATTAAGAAACACCGATGGATCAGGCCTGGGGTTTGCTTAGCTTCAGCGATTTGGAACGATGCCTGTTCTGAGAAGTTAAAGGAACACTAGTAGCATACGCCAACATCGGTAACCATGGGGTGTGTGTGGATGGGCAGGCCGTCCAGACAAATTTTGCCTAGTGGTAAAGTACACTTGTGGGGTAGGAGGAAGCTTTTCTCTGCAGAGAATTTCATGAACCACGGGACGCACCATGTTTGGTGAGAAAGTAGGTCACGCGATATGTTGCACATGGTCACGGATAAGTCATTAGGGAGGAAGGAGTACACTATTTTTATATCGTTGGTAAAGAGGAAGTGAGTACCGTGGCGAATAGAAGAGAAAACGTCATTGATAATAAAAGCGAATAATAATGGGCCTGGGACACTGCCTTGGATGACGCTACATATAATGACTTTGGTGGTAGGTGGGTGGCCGTCAACGAGCACAGCTTGTGATCTGTGACAGTGATAAGAGGATAGCCAGGAGAGGAGAGGGTCAGTAATACCAAGACCGGATTTCTGCTAATAGATGCACATGGGGAACATGGTCAAAAGCCTAAGACATGTCGAGTTACAGGACGATTACTGAGTTTGCCGGCGTCTGTAGCAGACGATAGGACATTGAGAAAGTCAAGCTGGCAGGAAGAGCAGGATCGGGAGTTCAAGAAACAATGCTGACCAGGGTTCAGCAGGTTGTTGGATGAGAGGTACTAAAAAATGTGTTTTTTGGTAATTCTGTCCATGATTTTGCAGACTACTGGGGTATGGTAATGGATCGATATTTGTCTGGGTCCTGTATTGCACCATTTTTGAAGCGCGGAATTATAACGGAGGATTTCCATTGAGGTGGGACAAAGCCGTGAAGCATGGAGGTGGTGTATACAATAAGTAACAATCGAGGGAGGTCAGGACCACCAAAACGGAGGAGGGCCAGTGGGAGATCATCTGGGCCCCGTATCGGGGAAGGTTTAATAGAGGAAAGTGATTTTTCAATTTCTAGATGGGTGAAGGGAATCGATGAAAGAGAGGCAGAGGTGCAGGAAGGATCGTGGGAGGAGGGGTACCAGAGCAGCCTACACGGGAGGAAGAGAAATGCTCGTTAAAGGCCTCGGAAATAGATGCTGGGGTATAAGCGGTAGATGAGCCACAGGTGAGGAATTTGGACGAAGTATGATTGGAGTGATTAGACCTTTTACTAAGCAGGTCGGACAGGTAACCAGTTTTGTTGGGGTGCACTAGGGCGATGGCCTCTTGCCTTCTCAGATGCAAATCGGCCATGCGGCGTAGTTCAGTTGCAGCTGGTTTATGCGCAGAAGAATTGTAAAGTCGCGTGACCTAGCGAAGGTAAGTTGCAGCTTAGCCAGATTATGCTCTGAAAGTGACGGGCGTAAGCTGATGGACTTGAGGCGTGGATCGGCACATGGGTTGGCGGCACTTAAGCGCTGTAGCAGGTTGGAGTGGAGAGAGTGCACAACAGTGAGGGGATCGGAGGAAAGAAAGAATGTGTCTCAGTTAAGGGAGCGGATTATCATTGGCAATAGGAGCCAGTTACGTTAACGGTAGAAAGTCGGAACCGGGGGAGGATTGCATCGGATGGGAACAGCTGAAGTAGCTGAACTTGCATCTGACAATGCGGTGGCCACTACCAGGGAAGGGATCAGTAATCTGGGTAGTCATATCAGGAACATCAGTGGAGAATACTAGGTTCAATATGTTGTTCCCCCTAGTAGGACAGGAGACATGTTGGGTCCATCCACCAAGAAGGACACAGAAAAGGAAGTTGGAGAGGGCGGGAGGGCTAGTATAAAAGGACCAGAAAATTTAAGGAAGGACGAAGTCACCCACAATAATTTTTGCAATGGCAGGGTAGTCAAGCGCAGTATTGAAGACATCTACGGCAGAGTCAAATTTTGCAGGCCCCAGAACCCGGGGAAGTAGGCGCAGCCGAGGCATGACCGAGAAGATCAGAGGGCGGTGCTAGAGCATGAGTTTGATATACATTTTAGAATACTGTAAGAAAAACCGGAAGCCCTAGGGGATAGTCGATAAAACAGAGGATACCGTAACTCCCGATGTAAAAAGTCCTCCAATACTACCATATTCTCAATCCATGAAAATACCAGATCGTGAATTTGTGTTTCTTTATTCACCTTTACACTTTTGAACCATCCTCGGTTTACTTACATCTAATGCGCGACTTTTTTTATCACCACTTTTGGGCCTGTGGCATTCATGTGCTTGCTTTGGTATACCACGAACTTGGCTGTCTCTTCGAGTCTCTGCGATCGCATGTTTGTGGTTAGTAAACATTTACTCAGTTTTTCATTTCATCACTCATTATCGTGGAATTTACGAACCGATCTTAGTTTGGTTACCGGATTCGTGTGAATCGGTCACCCGTTACTCGAAAATGCCTTGCTTGTACGCCTACTCTTTGAAAAGTAAATGACCACGAGCCCGGACAAATTCAAAGGTCGAGTAATTCAGATCAGTACCGAAAACGGTACAGCGACATGCTTTTGACGATCCATCAATGATGGGAGAAAATAAAATTGGCAGACATTACAAGAGTGAGACTCAAGGAGTTCATGCTGCCCAGTACCCAATGGGTTAAGGTCAAAAAGATAGCTACCCTGGAAATCTTCGACTAGCGTTTTCATTTTTCCGAAGAAGGCAGAAGTGTGAAAGCTTTTGTGGATTTTAGAGAACGTTTTTGGCCATCGATTTCTAAGCCGTGGATCAGCGATCGACCGCTTCTTTTTCGAAGGCTCTGGGCTTGAATTCACAGCGAAGGTAAAAAAGCTACGGGATAATAATGGTGAATCGGGTCAACCTTCGTCACTAGCTTCCGAGCAGTCCGTGAATTCCTAGATGGCATGCCGCTTTCGTTTGTGTCAAGAGTAGTGAGGCAGTTCTAATTTCAAAAGAACACGGATGGAGAGGATATTCTTTCTGAATTTAAAAGTGATAGATTGATATCAGCGTCCGGGGCCACAATATGGGCCAAATGTTGGTTAAAACCTTCACAACTTTCGCAGAGTGAAGCACCCTATGAATTATCAGACAACACCAATTACTGAGCGGCCGACATCGCGCTGCATCTCCAAGCCTCATCCTGACTTAGTCGAAGGAATTTTCTTGTAGATAACGAGGAGGATAGCCCGCCTGCATTCGAAGCTTTAGGGCACTCCCGGCTGTCATATAGGTCGACACCTGTACAAGCTTACCTTCTGGTTGGGATCAGTTCAGACGGGAGCAGGGTGATTCAGTGGTACCTCACAGGCCTTCGAGAGGACAAGGCCCGGGTTCGGACCCTGGGTGTGGCAGATGATATGTACCACTGATGAGCTCTAACGGAAACAAAATTATAGTCTGGCTCCTCCAGGTGCAGGTTAGTCGGATGGTCTGAGGTTTGTACTTGAAAGTCGGAGTCCAAAGGACGTCAGCCAAAATAATTGAGTTATCTCTAGCTATTTTGTGATGTCTGTGAAGAGGGGTTTGTTTGAACGAAGCCGAAATATCCGAGACAAAACGGATGAGGATGAGGTCGGGTATGTTATCACTCCTAGTGAGTGCTGTAACCCGTTACGCACATTGCAAAGTATTTATGTATTGGAAATCACTTCAAATTCCCCAATTTTTGCCAATGAGACCATATTTGTCACTGCTCAAATGGGCTTGTCCATCAACAACACTTTTGCATTTCCTTTTATGTAAGAGACTTTTGAATTTGGCTTCGAACAGTTTCTGATTGCCCTGCTTGGACCAAGGGACGTTGAACCTTTGGGTTTTACCGTTAAGTCCGTTTGTAAGTGTTTACACTTTTCGCTCTTTTAGATTTAGTGCCGTGAAAAACACAAATCGGTTTTACTCTGGTTTTGGTATTTGTGCGAATCGGCTGCGTGTAGCTTGAATTGTGGTTCCTGTGACTTACACACACCCTCCCAAGTGAGTACTGGGGACGGACTCATGCATGTTTGAAGGTATAGTATAGTATAGTATATTTATTGACCGTGGTCAATACACATTCACAAGGCAAGATCAGAGTATACAACAGTACATGTCAGTGCGAGGTATTCACAAATTCTAAATTTATAAATCACAGCAACCGAAATACACCAGTAAAGTCATGTAGTATTTGAGTAAACAAAAGTGGTAATGGTTGAGGCGGGAATTCCAAATCGGTTTCGAAATCGCTGGGGGCGGTGTGGGTAGCTGGACAGTCGTGGAATTGCTGATATAAGCGACAAATAGACGGTCACTAACAAGTAACCGGGCGAAAAAGATGCCGAAGAACATTGTTAGAAGTAAAGCAAGCGTGGGGCTTTCAAAGTGCAGTCAGAGATACCAGCGGAATATTGGACACTGATCCAGCATTGGATAACTAATTGTGGAGGAAGCATGTGAAATAAAGGCAAGTGAGTCAAAGGTGATAATAAAACGGACCTTTTGTGCAGGTGATTACAGTGTCATATGGAAATTCAAATGAAGGCAAAAAGCTTTGCAGGGACTTCAGTGAACTTTTGAAGAGCATGAATGGTGTATGGACATATAACGGACTTTTAAAGAAAAGAAAAGCCGTCAATGAAACGGATTAGTGGAGACAAACGTCAATGGTTCGGCTAGGCAGGAGTTGGAAGAGTGTAAAATGTTTTGTTTTGTATTTGATGGAAAATTGGTAATCAAATTATGGTTGGCTACAGATGGCTGGTATTCTGTTCCGTAAAGACCTTGGTTGCAGGTGGTGGCAGGTAGAATGTTGTGGGAATTTGGTAAAAAGGGCTGGTTTGACGACGTTGACAGCTGCGAAGGCTGGGTTCCGGCCATTGGTTTCGTACTGCAACGCGGAAAGAATTGAACTGTTGGGTTGGATTATTTGGGAATAGACGTTGAGCGGATGTGTTGATGGTTGCTGTCAGGAATCACCTCTGCGATCCGGTGAGACTTTCATGAGGTTTTGTTAATCCATGTACGGTGCCCCATGTAACGTCAGTGGGCGAGAGTATAGGTTTAAACCAGTGATCAAATCGTCCAGTCCTTACGGTAATCCGTAATAAACGTCGATTTGACCGATGGATACCCAAGTAACCAATGTAATCTGGAAGAGATCAGGAGTGCGGCAGTCTGGAGAGTGTTCCAGCTGTGGGTTATGATTATCGTTTATATGGAAGCAAGAAAATGAACATTTTGTTATCCGAACAGTTAGTTATCGTTTGGCTAGTGGACAGGTCTATTAGGGGTCCCTAGACGGAGACTGGTAGCTTTATAGGGTAGTTGGGTGATAGTAGAGATTTGGGGCGATATCAGGAAGGCGGTGGATGAGGAGAGGGTGTCCGTTTGGGAACCAGGAATAAAACAATAGTAGATGGTATGGTCTGGAAGAAGAATGAGAAAATAGGAAGATAACAGTCTGGTCAGTTCACCAGCTGTGGTCGAGGACGGCAAACAGTAAAAAGGGGGGAAAACACTGAGTGTTAAAATGAGGATTTTTCATGTGGGGGCAAACGTGCTGGTATTCGGCAGGGGCATACGGATTCCGGTTGGAATGGGGTCTTAACTTACCATGAGCATATGCGTAGAGAAGTGAAGCCTAGTTACTAAGGAATGGTAATCCGTGTGGCAAGGCTTCAGTGTACGAGAAAGGCACAAAAAAGCAGGATGGGACGGCTGAGTTCTAGCTTGAGCCAGGAATTACCTGAGAGCGAGCACCCATCGCTAAAGGACGGAACGGTTTTATTTATATATACGCAAATTGTGTGTAGTAAAGTGGCACAATCTAGTTAGGAAGGGGGACAAGTGAGTGGAGAACCCAAGGTATATATATATATATACATATATGTATATATATGTATACATACATGTATATATATATATATATATATATATATGTATATATATATAGATGTATACGTGGGTGCGATCATCAGACGGGTCCTGCGAGAGCGGTCGGACGCAAAAGACTATGGCAAGGAAAGTGAGATACAGTGACGCAGCCGAGTATCAACGGTTAACGGAAAGAAGAACAAAAGTTAAGCACGGGCTCATCGGTGCGGCGGATCTTAAAGGCACATTGAGGCCATGAAACGTGGGACTAAAGGGGAAACGCCTAAGTGTGGCTAGAACTTTCAATGGGAAAGTTAGTATTTCGCCTAGAGTGGTCACTGAGCAGGGGTAAAGACCAAGTTCTGCATGAAATTAGAGAAGAACCTTAGCTGGGGGATAGGGTGGGAGCAGAAATGGTAACGTCATAACTGGGTGTTGGGTTCAGTTAGTGAGTCACGCTAAATGCGATGAATCAGACTGGATTTTCCAGTTCGAAATCGCAGGGGTGGTGAGCAAAGTATGAGTGGTGGGACCTGGTGCGGTAGAGAGGCATTGTAAGCTAAGAGATATCGAGGAGCGTTGAGTTACTCACCATGATTTTGTTAATAATTATAGGACAGTAATGAGTATATATATATATATATATACATATATATATATATATATATATATATATATATATGTTCACTAGAATCTAATTTGAAGCGTCTGGAGTGTGAATGGATACTCTTCATTGAAGAGCCCACAAATGAATCACAACTGTGATTTCTCATAGTTATTCGTGTCTGGGTCACTGCTAACCCAACGAACAACGAGGCTGCATGTGCAAGCGCTCATATTGATAGTAAGTAGTATGTTAACGTGTGCTTCCGGGGAAATTTTGTCCACACGTTAACATACTACTTACTATCAATATACATATATGTATACGTGTACCTATATATATATTTGTATATGCAAATATTATATATATATATATATATATATATATATATATATATATATATATATATATATAATCCAACCAGGGGTTGGATACTGAAGCAGTTTTTATGGCAATGTTGAGGTTGGTTTCAGGGCCGCATGCGCAATATAACTAAATAAAGTTAATAAATCGTGGGGCGAGTGAGAGATGTTGACAACCTGTGGGGAGTAATACGGTGGTCTCTATAAATGCGAGCGCATCTGAAAAGATTTATTTCAAAGTTGAATTAGCAGGATCCTATAAGTTGGTATGGAAAAACAGTTAGTGGACGCAGACATGCTTACATATGTCGATGGCGAAGGCTAGAAGCGGTCAAACAAAGCAATCAGAATTTTTAAAGCGGTGAGGTTATTTTGGAAGGTAAGGTAAAGAGAAAAAGCAGAGCAATGGCTTAAAAGTCAAGGCCTATCTCGTAAGCTTGACTTTCGGTTACGTGAACGTTGAATAAGCGCAGAACAGTTGGGACAGTAAGGAATTTATCAATAGCATGCACGAATGCATACTTTGACCGAGAAGATCTGATGTGCAAGGGAAGTTTATTCCAGATTCTGGAGTACGCGAAGAGAAAGAACTTAGAGCGTAGAACAGTCCTCGCGGAGGGTGTGGTAATAGTATACTGTCTATTCCGGAGTGAATATGCAGTATCCGGGGAGAAGCACAACTGGTTGGAGGAATAGGACTGCTTAGTCAATAGCTTATACAGAAATATCAAATTTAGCTTAATGCGACGAAGCCATAGTGGTTCGATTTTGAGAGATAAGCATCGTTCCCTGTAGTTTAAGTTGGACGACCAACCGATAAGCTGTTTTGTGAATCTTTTTTGAATACATTCGATAATAATCCTGTCGGATTTTCTCATGCTAGTGAAGATTAGGGGACAATATTCGAGAAGGGGCCCGGCATGTACTTTGTACATGTAGAGAATGCTCTGCCTAAGCTGAAAGGATCTGAACAGAAGACCAAGACACTTTTTAGCCTTCGCCGTTTGGAGGACAGCATGTTCCGAGAAGTTGAAAGAGCAAGAATAACTTAAGCCAAGGTCTCTTACTAAAGGCTGGCTGTCGATGGGTGAACCGCCAATGCATAAAGAACCAGGAGGAACCTGGCATTTGTAAGTGAGGAAAATACACTTGTCGGCGGAGAATTTCATCGCCCAGGTTGAGCACCGTTCATCAAGAGCGGCTAAATCAGCAGATATTTTAGGGATAGTAGTACTGAGGTTGCCAGGCGAGAAAGTGTAGACTATCTTAATGTCGTCCGCGAACAAAAACGGTGTGCCATTAAGTATTGTCGGAAACATATCATTTATATATAGGAGGAAAAGCAGGGGGCCCAAAACACTGCCCTGAATAACACCGCTAGTAACAGGCTTGGGATTAGAGGTGTGCCCGTTAATTAAGACAACCTGTGAACGATGAGATAACTAAGACGAGAACCAAGAAAGAAGTGGATCGACAATCCCAAATGACCGTAGCTTTGTTAAAAAGTGGGGGTGAGGGACACGATCAAATGCCTTGGATAAATCAAGATAAAGAACAACTAGAGATTTTCCACTTTCAGCAGAGTCGGTGACGAGATTCAGAAAATCATACAGACAAGTCATGCAGGACCGTGAACGGAGGAATCCATGTTGGTTGTGATTAATAAGACTGAGGCTTAATAAATAGTTAATAATATTATCTTTAACTATTTTTTCCATTATTCTGGATAAGATGGGGGTATGGTTTATAGGGCGGTAATTGGATACCTCATGTAAAGGTCCTTTTTTATGAATGGGAACGATTACCGAGCGATTCCAATTAGCAGGTACGGTGCTACCATTAAGTGAAAGAGTGAAAAGGTTAGGCAACAACAGAGGAAGATCCGGTCCACCATTGAGGAGTGCAATTGGTGGTAAGCCATCGGGACCTAATCGAGGAGAGGGTTTGCTATTGGATAGTAGCTTGGAAATACTCCTTGCATCGAAGGGTATCGTAGAAAGGACAGAGTCGGTAAGTGGTGAAGATGGGGGCGGGGCAATGACAGTAGCTGGAGCCATGGCTGAAGCAAAGAATGCATTGAAGGCTTCGGCTATACAAGGTGGGGAGGTGATAGATGAGTTATTATCCAGAATTAGAAGTTGGAAGTCGGCCTTAACATCAGCGTTTCTAGACTTATGCAACATAGAAAGAAGTTGCGACTTGTTAGGATGACTCAAAGCCTTAGCTTCTTGGTCACGGAGTCGCGTATTATCTTGTCGTTGAATAAGTGTGGAGAGGCGGTTTAGACGAATAAAAAGTGAAAAGTCGTTGGAATTATGTAGTTGTTTGAGAAGTTTATGGTACTTCTTATGGAGTGGCGAGACAAACGACCTCTTTTTAGGCACAGCCTGGGCAGTATTGGACAGTTTTTCCAGACAATCGGAAAAGAAGGAGTAGAAAATATCCGCAGCATGCTGAGGGTCCTGGGTGAGGAAATAATCACCCCAGTCTTTCTGCCGAAGAAGCGTGACTAGCAAGGCCCAATTTCTGCATAGGAATGTATTGTTGGAGGGGTGTGCGGGGCTAGGTGGGCCACTAAGGGGCAGATGGCAGATAACCATTTTATGGTCACTGCCGGGGAAATTTCGTGTCACGGTCACGTCGATGAGAGGCATGTTATGAGTAAATACCAGATCTAGTATGTTCCCATTTCTGGTAGGTTCGACAACATGTTGTGTCCAGCCGCCAAGATGAATGCTTGTGATCAGGTCCATAAGATTTGGAGGAGCCGAGAGGGTGGGCCAACAGATGTGAGGGAGATTAAAGTCACCCGCAATAAGCTTGGTTCCAGAAGGAAGCAAAGAGAGGTATTCGAAAGACCTAATGAGAAGTGGAAACAAGGAACTGGGGGAATTTGGTGAGCGATACACGCAGCCAATGTGAAGAACAGTGGTTTGGAGGTTCATAGTGAACCAGAGAGAATCAGGAATAGAATCGAGTGCCGTATGTAAAAGAGGGGTCGTGGTGTAGGCTTCCTTGACGTAGGCTAGGCACCCACCACCACGCCGGTTCGGTCTGTCGGTCCTCAGAAGACAGTACCCTACTAAAGATACTTGATCATTGGAAGTGCTCTCAGAAAGCCAGGATTCCGTTATTAAGATAATGTCGTAACTATTTGTAAGGACAAGTTTTTTAAGGTGCGAAAGTTTGTCAAGAATAGAACGCGAGTTGAATAAGGCTAGAGATATACCATTTGTAGGAGGTGGTATAGGCACATCAGAGGGGTGGTGTAATTTGGAAGGAGGCAGGCTATCGCTATTGGAAGGAGCGAAGGTTAGGGTCAAAGGGGAATATGTTGATGTTGGGGCTAGTGGAGGTTCAGATGGGGTGGCTTCCAGCCAAGCTGGATTAGATGTTGCAGTGAGAGGGACTGCTGAGGGGTAGAGAGATTGGGCATCAACGGAGGGGGAAACATCGGAGCAAAGGGAAAAACCTGTGGGGTTTGGCGGGTCGATATCAGACAGGGGTGATTAGGAGCTGTCGAGAAATACCGGCCAGTCGGAATCGAGTATTGGTTGAGGGGGGGTGCAGAGGGCAGGGTTGAAAATGTGTGAGGAATAGGGGTGTAGGGTGGTAGGTTAAGCTGCACATTGTGGCAGGGGTAACTCAAGTTGGGTGGAACACCAAATATGGAGCAGTTAGAAGCGGGAGCAGTGCAGATAGTTTTCGGGTGAGAAGTACGACGTGTGGCAGATTGGACGGCACGTGGATGCCGTATTTTGGTATTGACAGGCAGTGAGCACGGTGAATTTGTAGGGATCACCGATGCATTGGAGCAAGGGGTATTTTCTAAGGTCAAAACCTTATTCCGTGAGTTAAAGCGAGTTGATTTAAGAGGAGACAGTTGAATGAGGGAGGGGCTTGTGAGAAGAATAGGAAGACTGTTAGACCTATTCCTCTGGACGGCGAGTAGTTTATCACCGGAGGGAACAGATGCCGAGTTAGAGTTCGGGGTGTATCCAACAGGCGATGAGGTGGGAGAGCGAGGCAATAATTGGCGTCTCTTACTGGGTGGCAGTAAAAGGGGAGAAGCGGAAATGTCTAGATCAACAGTAATGGGATTAGATTTTAAAGAGTACAGTACGGGAGCAGATGAGGAGGCAGTGGGCGGTTGTGAAGAGGCGGGAGACGCGTGTGAAGGTAAAGCATTGGGGACTTGAGAAGGAGCTGTGGAGCGACCAGCCGTCTGTGTTGAAGGCTCAGAACTATCAGGCGTCGTTCTAGTGGGGAAAGTCGAAGGAGATCTGGTAATTTCCCTTTGAAGTGGGGTTTTATCTTCGGCTATTTTTATGTTTTTATAGGGAGGATTAGAAGCTATAGTGGAACGCATTTTTATGAACTCTTTGGCAGACAGATCATCTGCAAATCGCATAAAGATTGGACAGTTGAAGCGCTGAACGCGCTTACGCTGCCTTGTTATTTGACAAGGGAGGTGGGCCATACCGCATGCATTCAACAGTGTGTGCTTGAGATGCTCCAGGGGTATTCTCTCTGGGACATTAAACACGACTGCATTACGAGAGTTCCTCACTCTTGTGAGAACTTCGGATGCAACAGAGTCGATAAAGCGGCCCGCAGCTGTCAGGTTTTGTAAGGTGGAATTTTCGATGCGTTCAGTGATGCACAGTAAGGGGGCGAGTTTAGATATGGTATCTTCCAAATTCAGAAGCCGAGACTTTATATCCGAAATATTTCGGTCTAGAACAGCTGTTCTTTCCGTCGCCAAGCCTACAAAGTCACAGAGGTCAACCGAACATTGTTTTAAGGCCACGGGAGTTTGAAGAAGCCTATTTTTCCTAGTGACCGGGGTATGAGTGGACGGGGTAGTATTGGAAGTCTTCTTTGCTACACGCGGCATTTTTAAATATCAAAACGATGCTGTGAATGAGGTGGAAGAGTAACGGAAACTAGAGCTGGGTTAGAATTTACCACTGAGAAAAAAAATACCTGAATTTCTATGGGTTAACGGAATACTCTAAGAAAATATAATTTTTAGTATTTCCTAAGACAGATGAATGAAAACTATATCGATAACAGCACGCAAAACGACCTGGTATAGCGCCGAAAAGAAGGACCAACTTCCACCGGGGAAGTTGAAATCACCAGCAATAACTCTGGGTGTAAATTAAAAAGAGGTTTTGCATTCAAGTGCACCACACAAACGAGACACTCAGTTTTATCGGCTGAAGGGCGATAAGGGCACCCAAAACAGATTGCTTTAGTTGCGTATCTGACAGTAAGCCATACTAAGCCAATAACTAAGTCCAAAGTAAGGTACTGCGAGACAGCCACTGGAAGAATTTTTCTGACGTTTAATGTATCCACCGCCAAGTCTGTTGATTCAACTGGCCCTAAAGACTTCGCGACAACAACCAACGGATACAGTTTGTTTGCACGTTGACGACTGGTCTGGGAGGCGATTTTATTGGTTTTGACGCTTGTGTTGGTGATAGATAACGAGTGGAGATTGATTAAACGGTGACAAGGCTTTCATCAAATCATATTTTTCATGGCCGAGAGGTCAAGCGAAATGCATATGATGATGAGCTGAAAACTCAGTGAGCAATAAAGAAATAAGTCGACTGGCAGGTTTAGTTGATGACAGGATGCCAGGGAAAAGGGATCTTGGTCAAGCGGACAGTATGTGAAAAAAAGGGGGCTGGATTCAGAGTTAGAAGCAACGGGCTATTAATTGTTGTGACCATAGCAAGCCTCATTATTGGTGGACAGTTTGCAACTACTTGATGGAGCTGACCCCGGTCGAAATAGCGGAAACAGAGGTGGAGGAACACTAAAGGGAAAAATGACTCCAAGGGTCTTAGGAGCGGAGTGGAAGCTGGAGATGACAATGCCCTCTCACCTGAATTGGGGCTGGTCGAGCCGTAACAAATTCATGAATTGCTGCCTATGCCTCTTTTCGGTGCGCCCTAAGCTTTAGGTTCCTGGGGATAGTTTAAAGACCCCGTGGGTAGAGTTTGCTACCACTGCTCAGGGGCATTTGTCTCGCAGACTTTGTCAGACAAAAATGAGATGGCGTTACCTCCACTTGGCCGGATTTTGGGGGTTATTAAAGAAACATGGAATCGAGGAAAGTATCCGTCAATATGACCTACCGGTGGTGTTTCGATGGGAGGGCTAAAGGAGGGGGAGGCTGGATGGGGCCGGTCGCTGGTCAAAACGACGACGGTGGATGCTACAACTCATTTTACACCCGAAGATTAGTACATGGATGATGCAGAAATGTCTGGGCCAACAATAAACCTTTCGCGCAAACTGACGGAAGGGAAAAAGGGAGCTGTGACGGACAGTGTTACGGTTCCAAACCGTAATGGATAAGAAAGTTGAAGTTGTACATGAAGGGTCTTTGTGGGTATACTGCCCGCAACCGACCGAGGAGCCTACCTCTGGAGAGGAGTTTTATCGGTAGTGACTTTACCAGATTTGAGTGTGGTGTTAGAAACTGTCTTGCGATGAGTCCGAAGACAATGAAACATTTCGGAAGTTGTAACAGCATGGGACAGGACTTCCGGAAAATAAGCTTGTGAACCTCGGTGCAATGACATGGGCACAGTGCCATGTTGCAACAGTAAAGCGGGGTGATTTTGCAGAAGTCCAACGGGGTGTTGTCGGAACACTGGATACCACTGCGGTGTGCTGAATTTTGATTTTTCTGAAGGTTTCAGATAAAATTCAGCCGGTAAATCTGCATGCTTCGGGTAAATATTCATTAGCGGGCCATCTGTGTGGGTCAGAAAAGTAAGCCAGTAAAAGGGGAACGGGTAGAAGCAGTTTGACGAAAGAGGTCCGACTGGTCGGATTTGGCAACATTTTTTCCACACCGCAAGCCTTGGAAATAGCATCGTCAAAAACATCAACCACTTGATTGAACAAGAACCTAGTTGGTTTACCGGCCTTGTTATCGTAGGCTTGGAGTTGAGATTAGTATATCTACGAACAACGGTTCCGGGGGAAATCATGACTTTGGGGTAGGTTCCCATAATATTGGGAATGCTTCTTCAAAGGGTTTTGCAGTCTGAGATTCAGGCACTTTTCTACAAGACTCGGCCAGCTAACCCAAATGGGAGTAGAGGAAAGACAATCCGTTACACAACTTGCTCCGTAATCTGTATTTTGCCTCCGAACATCTAAGCTTCTCCCGTAAAACCCCATGGCCACTTCGGCAAAAGCCTTTGCTATCCCCTCCGTCTTGGGTAAATGGGCTCTACCTTAATACTTTCACTTTTTGTGTGCTTTAAGTTCTGGAATAAGCTGATCATATTTATCCTAGCACCCCGAACCAGGTTACAATTTCCGTCTACACTCCATGTCTCAACATTATCAGTGCACTTCATTTATCCGTTGCCAGCCCGTCTGAAGATATGACCAACGAGAAGAGCTCCCGCTTTTAAGCCCGACCAACTTCTGTGAAGAAAGCTCCATCCAACAACCGTAGACATATTCAAAGGTAAAATGTCTTGCATCCCAGAAAGTCTTCTGAACGCTTAGATGGACTCCACCTACACCTGTCCTATACTGGCTGAATTAAACGCTACTGCCTACTTACCTTTAACGTACATCCTGCTCGTCCCTTAGCATGCAGTCCTGCACACCCTTGCGCTTCGAACCTTCAAGGTTTTGTTTCCGTGCTCTGACCCAAGCTGCTTTTCTCTGTTTTCCCTTTCAAGTCCTCCGAGCACAAGCAATTCATTCCCTTGGCTGGCTAATTTCCGTGGGCACCGTAGTGATCGATCTCAGGATAGGCGTATCTAAATATCCTCGATGTATCGCAGTCTACCAGTCGCGGTTTTTACTAGCCCTTCCCTACAAAATACCGCCAACTTAGCCACCCCACCCTGGATCATATACCCTCGCCCATGGTACCACTACCATATGTATGATCACCAACAATCTCTGGTGCCAATCTAAACGGTTTGGGCGCAGATGGATCCACAGCTTTGGCCGGCCTGCTTCGGACATGCAAGTCATCTACAGTGACGTGCGGGCGCAAATGGGCTGGTGGATCATACCTCCTGTGTTCACTTTGTGAGGTGTTTTTCAGGTTGGATGTTCAGCTCACGGCAGCCCCATCCACCAGAACCCGTTGTGGACAGCCTGCATCTGCTGTCGTCGTTCTGCCGCGTCCGTCAGTGCTATTTGATGGCCTTTGGCTTTCATATACTGCTCTGCAGGAATATGCTTACGTCGCGGTTCCGCCACTGACTAGTCGCTTTGCGTTTTCGTCGCTCTGCCTTTGCATACATACCCTGTTTCGTGCCTTCCCGCTAACTCTGGTGATAAATCTGTTATGCCTCCAAACTACTTCTCTTTATTTGTGAAAAGGGAATATAAAGCTTGCCAGTCCATGCATTCGCTGGTTGCACACAGAACATTGGTCCGACTGGTGTTGTTGATCATGTCTTGAGGCTCAGATTCCGCTGGCAGGATTCGCCTCTCATCTATCGGTTCATGACAGCTATAAGCTGTCCTCTCACTCGTTGTTTCGTGGGTCCAGTACAGGGCTTGTTCTAAAGCACTTTCAGCCAGTGAGGTTTAACAGCCTATCGGAAGGTGTCAGACCATGACCTCACTTATCCAAGCATTTTATTTGCACACAGCCACTGTGGCTGAGACCAAATCATGCTCCCAGATAGTTGTGCTTTTGATAGGTTTCCTTGACTCTCAACATCGAGCTCTGAAAGCTCGGTCCGGAAGGCCTTAGTTCCAAGGCAGTACCGATTCAACAGACATAAGTTCATTGACAAAATACTAGGGGCTCTACCTCACCCCAGTCGTTCATGGGGCCAGCTCTAGAAATCCCACTTTTAAGCTCCAACCAAGGGGGTTCTTGAAGGTTGATACTTTGCGGCCTCTAAAGGCTTTCTTTGGCAGGCTACTCCAAAAAAGTAGAACCAGATTTGTGGAAAATTGAGCCGGTATTTTCAGCCTTTGATGTGCTCCGTTTGGCTTAAGACTCTGTCCTGCGGTGCCGCACTCGGGAACAGAAAAGAAAAAATCGCTCACGTCCATGCCCGACTGGCCCTTATCAAGCTTATGCTCCTCAGGTAAGTCATCCCGGCCTATACAGCCTAGGATCTTCTGGCAGCCGGACTTACTTTTTGCCTGTGACTGGTTATAATCTCAGTTCCGTCAAATTTCACCACCCGAACTAGACTCCGAAAATCGCCGGGTATCCCATCTGAGTCCATCACAGCACCCGCTTATATTACCTCCTGCACCCTTTGGTGTGCATATAATCATCAAACATTTATCGCGCCCTCGTCAAACCTTTTTACTACCGCAAGATATCCGGTCATACTTTCACTTCAATCATTTGATGATATTTAGTGTGTGCTTTGGACCCCCGAAGTCAACAGCAATTATGGCACTTTTTCAACTGAATCATACTTGTTGTTAACACCGTTTTTTTAAAGTATCCTATACGGCGGTGAAAGTACCGTCCTGCTTCATGGAAAAACGGTAACCGTTTACCTCTGCTATGTTCCCTCTTGTAAGAGCAGCTTCATAACCGCCCGAAGACGGATTGGTTCCGGTTGAGCTTTAGTCGTTTTGGATGACCAGTTTCCTAGAGGTTCCAGAGAGGTTTAAAACCGATCCAAAGAAACCCCGGGTACATTTTATTAATTTCTAGTGCTGACCTAAAATTAGTTTCCATTTGTTCCGTTATTCCATTACCATGATGAAATAATTTCCACTGCTACTTTTTTATTCCCTATCGGGACGAGTAAAAGAAACCACCCTAAATTGAAATTGAAGGGCCCTCGTAGCAAAGCCACTCGTGAACCGAGCGGAGCGCATCTTTGCACCGACTGGATTTCGAGCGGATTGCGTATGGTTTTTTAGTGGTTTCTGAGTGGTTTCCGAGCAGGTTATGTTAATCGTATGAGGCGCGCATTACGTCTCATGAATTTTTGCAACTCCTGTGAGGCTACCATTTTACTCGCTCACTTTTATTTGCCGCACTGCGTACCAAACTTCCGATGGTCATCAAAAGACGCGTTACGCAATCCAAAAAAATCCGAGCTTCTTGTTACGGTTTTCTGTCAAACGGTCTTGAACGTGACACAAAACCTCCACTGACCTCAACCGTACCCGCTCAGTGAGTTAGACTCGTCCCAGCGTAAGCAAATTCGGGGTCGCTTGAGGTTCTAGCTTTGAAGCCAACTGACTGTATACGGAAAATATGGGCCAAAGGCCATGAGAAATGATCAGTGCAAGAGCCACTCAGAGATGGCTTATGGTCAACTTCCATTGTGAGGTTAAAGAATGAGCGGGCGTGGTGCAAAACGGGATGGGAAAACACACATCTGGGGCGCGGTTATGGGGTCAAGTTGATCTTGAGCTAGGGCCTGGACTTAAGAGTTTCTGTCGATTACTCCGCCCAAAAGATATGCTTCGGACTTCCCTAGCTGGTTTGCGGAGGCCAGAATTAAGTCCTGTCCTCCCCTACATATCAGCTATCAAGCACTCTCATATTTCGCCTCGATTTTAGGATTTACAGCAGTGCGTCTGTGCACCTCCTGGCCTAAGGCACTGTTGCTTCGGTAGGATGTACCCCCGCCACAATAGTAAGAAGGTAGAGAAAAGCGCCCGTATTTTTCGCCCACTTATCTGTTTTCCCCCCTTTTCGTAAGAAAGCGGCTTTCATCTTGTCCTAGAATCCAGCCCACTCTCCAGTTTACAGCCTGACCTAACAACAACCTGCAGCATTAGAACTGTAGATACCTCACGATAGGATTTGTCACAAATCATCTGGATCCGTCATACAAACTTGCAATTTGGGTTCTTAGTGTATCCCAGCTGCTTCCTTGTGACCTGTAAAAGACTACCATGGGATTTGTCATATATCCCCTAGACCTATTATGCAAACTTGTCATTCAGGTTCTTTGTGTTGTCCAGCTGCTTTCTCACGTAACCCTCAGACCCCAGTCCACATGCACCTCCACGGCTTTATTAACCCCTAAAGATAAGACTTCCCGGTGAACGGCCGAATCGGTAATCAGTAACTTCACCTAGTAGTGCAAGCCCAGTTAGCCCTCACGAACACCGAATCACAATACCAACGACTCCCCATTTCACTAAGACCATTGTGCCTCATTTCCAACCTCCGTACTCTTATCTGTTACTTTGCTTAAGCTAACCCTCAGCTGGAACACATACCAGACTGCGATCCTCTTTTTTTCGATTCCAGAACCACCCGTCCATCACGCTGCCTAGCTGTAATGTATCGCGCAAACAACTTATCTTTCCTCTGATCGTCTACAACCGCATCAGAAGCCGGCTACCGCGAGTACGATCTAGCTACCGGGTTTCACCCACAAGAAGTCCTGTTATTGCTGTATATGCCCATCTGAGGCTTACTGAAGAATTCTCACTACAAGACCCTTTGATATCGAAACCACCGTGAGAGGACTCTAGTTCAACAGCGATTGGTCCAGATTCGGCGATGACCCCCTCCTTTCCGTGGCGATACAGCGAACAAAAGTCGCAGCCTATCCTTGCCCAAAAAGCCCAACAAGGACACAGAAAAAACCACGAGAAACTCAGCGGAATGATGTATTCGCCAATTTACCAGCATAGCCCGGCCTACGCAAAGGTTTTCACCCTTGTCTTACCTTATTTTTCCTCGTGGACACGGCATTTCAGTTGCTGATTATTTCTTCCTGGAACTTCGTCCATCTTCCACCGGTAGCGAACTGCCGACACCAGATGACACACACTACTTCCTATGGAAATTGTCTCACTTTTGCGGGGGGTACTATTCTTTTTCATGTCCACAAATCTATGAAAGTTAGTATTCCTCTGCAAACCTTCATGAAATTCTTCTCTGCTTCCTTTGATTCAACACCAATTATCTTTGCAAGTGAAAGTCAGTATGCATTACTGACCAATTTTTGCATCATTCTTGTGAATATTTTATTGCATGCCTCCTAAGCCAATATCCGTCTGAACATCCCTAACTCCGGCCGATTCATTACTATTACCGCAGTTGAATAGAAATCAGTTAGTATTCGCCGTGTATTCTTTAGTCGTTTTGATTCATTTAAACTCTCGTCAGCCTTATTCCATCGCTGCTGTGATGTGCGAATCTCTCTTTGAAATTTATGAATTTTCCATCTCGTTCAGTCATGTTGCAAACTCTGATCATGCTTACATGCGTGCCTCTCGACCACGGTCCAGAAATATACCATTATTATTATTATTATTATTATCTGATGTCGGTGCGCTGAGAGCGTATAGCGAGGAGCAGAAAAGTGTCTCACATTTTGGCTGGAGTAACTTTGATAGAACAAGGTCAGAAAAACTTCTCGTGCGTGGATGTTACAGGAAGGGAGCTAGCTTGTTACTTCAGAATGGCACACTCGAGGCCTAATTCCTGATGCTGACAAGTGAGGCAACTGCCATGCACTAAAAATGGGGGGAGAAGCCTACCAAACAAGAATTCATGTACACCTTTCCAGTATCAGGTAAAAGTAGAAGTGAAAGACTTGTCTGATCTGGTTCAGTGTCAGGTTACCAAGTGAAAACCCTTCAAGCTCGGACAGTTTCTATGACGAATATAACAACAAGGATACTGCAAGAATGGAGACAGCCCAAAGAAGGGATGGAAAACTGGGTATAAAAGGATCGGGCAAAAAGTTTTTGAAGGGGCACGACGGAGGACTCAGTACCTTCGACAAAGGGCTACTAACCTACCACGATACGTTTGGGTGCCGTCTTCTGCCCTAACTAAGAGGTTTTTACGCCTGGGGAGATGGAGAAGAAATGCTGACTGGAAACCATCGGGAAGGCCTGGGCTTGTGGAGTTTGGGAACCCAGAGTATCGGTACCAACTCAAGGTTTGGTATCGGAATACAACCGGATAACTCAGCACCCTGGAAGCTCGCAACAGGTTCGCGAGAAAAAGAAGCTCCTCATCAACCCAACTAGTACAGGAGACAAGGCTGTCCCATTCGGTATTTCCCATAATGCTTCCCACTCCGGTAGGTGCACACAGGACTAAGATCCCAGTAAGTAATAAAGTGTTGGAAATTGCCCCATGATGCGTAAAGGTACTTGGGGCCATTGGTGAACCACAGCTGAGATGCCCGAGAATAGCAAAAGTTGTAGAAGGCTCCAAAGCACAGAGCCGGACCGCGAACTAAATACCTCACTGCCAAGGGACATCAAGGAAGAAGGGGAATTAACCTTGAGGCAGCTAGATACCCGCAGTATCCGCTGTAAATGAGAGAAACTCGCTGTCAGGCCGAAGGGAACGGACTGCATAGCTATTGGCAGGTCATGGCTGTTAGGGGCGATAGATTAAGTCCAGCAAGCCCGAAGAGATTGAGTGTGCACAGAGCTGACCATGAGGATGGAGGAATAAGTGAAGGAGCACCTTTGCCAGTATTCAAACACACAACTCAGGAGTATCTGACGCCCAGTTACGGGCAGTAGCAGCACAAAAGAAAATTCGAAGTGGATGGTTCTAGTGTGCGTTTGTAGAAGCCAGTCCTCTTAAGCGGGGGAAGAGGAAGGCCTGCTGAGAAACCTAGCACTATTATCCATAAAAGCAAGCTTTTGTTTAGTCTTGAGTGGTCTTACTCACCGGAGATAGATTGGCGGGAAAACTGGACGCCGGTGGGTTCTATAGGCCAGAGGTTGCTTGACCATGATGAGCTCAAGGGACCAATACAGCACATCCAAAAACACACTAGACGGAGGGAGGGTCAGACACCAAGGATTCTGGATATAGTTATACCCAAACTTTTCGCGGAGTTAGATGAAACCTATTTTGCTGCTCTTTCAGGGAGAAGCAATTCACTAAGCTTCCTTGACGAGGACGGTTGGGGAATAGACCAAGGTAATAAAATTGGGGTATATCGTCTAGAATTTTGCAAGATCTTCGATAGTGTTAACCATATACTGCTGCCGCAATAACTAGGTGAGATGAATGTGGCTACAGGGGTGGTGAGCTGGTAAGAACCTACCTGTGAAATCCAATGTTCTGCTTCAAAGATGTGAAGCTAAGTCCCCAACGGTACCTGTGACACGTTGGGTACCACGAGAAGCAGTGTTGGGACCAGTCATTACTTGGTACATATGAGCGGCCTACCGACGGTCTACCGCCCGCCATTTATGTTCCCTGATGATCTGAAAATTGTCGGGTATCCTGAATCCATCCGCATTCAGGAACACCTAGTTGCTATGCTTAACCGGACGATAGTCTGTAACCCGCCCTCAAACCCAGGGGAATGTAAACCACAGCTTACAGACTGGCCCGAAGCCCTTGTTCTGAAACCAAAATACCCAGAACGAGTGATTCAGGAGAAAAAAATCCAGGATATGAAAATATTGTTAACAAGCAAATTGAGGCCATCAGAGTAATGTCTATCACTGACCAACGAGACGGACAGATTCATGCACCAAGTGAGAAGAAAAACGAATTTATGGGGCCCGAGCCTTGGTACCCCTCTATTCTGTAATGGTGCTCCTATACCTGGAGCACTCGGTCCAGGCATAGGCTTTCCAGGTATTCAGGGGCGCTCAAAAACTCATAATCGAAGAAAGAGCAATAGTGCTGGAATCTGGCCTGGCTCATCTCGTATCCTGTTGGCAGCTATTCCGTGGCAGAGTAAAGAGCCACCGAAAGATCAGGTCCAAAAGCAAATCAAGGTCGATTGGAGTATTTTGCAGTACTAGATTAGCGAAGTATAAACGTACGGAACATATACAAACCTCAATCATGCGGCCGATGCTACTACAAACTGAGAATCGGAATTCAGCGTTGTTCAATAACAAGGGCAATCGCAACGAGTAGACTCCGAGTTCAAGTCAAACTGAGTGAAAGTCAAGGAATAGGTGGGATATAAACATGCATTCCGAAGTGTGCTGAATGAGGTTAATGTGCGACATTCAATGAGGGATTCGCGTCATTGAGGAATGGGCTTCTGAGAGAAATGTTCTGTAAGGATTTGTCATATGCCAGCGACATTGCGTGAAACACCGGCCAAAAAGACGCTTTCGTATTTGTCTAAAGTTTGGGATAGGTCATTATTATCCCCTCCTACATAGCTCTACTCTCTGTTCCCACAGCCCTTCTGCCTGGCTTTTGTTTTGCTTCTGCTGCTGGTTAATCGCCGGCGATGCCTCTTACCAATCCGTTTCAAAGTCCCGTCACGAACATTCATCTGTAAACCATATGGGTTTTTTCCGTCGAATTGCAAAAACCTACCTGGGCTCATCACTGTGGTCGGTAGACAGTTTTCTGGAATAGAAGATATCATGGTGGAAGTAAAGCTGGCGGTGAGAATATATTTCATCCTGGGAAGAAAATATGTAAAAAACCTTTGTGTTAGGAAGTTCGGTTTCTTTAGACAGGTTAGCTTTACCGATAGGTGAGTAATGAGACATGTGCTGACGGGAATACCGATGGAAAACTAAAACAACAAGTAAAACCTCTGAGGTAAAAGCCCTACTACGAACAGTTAAGCAACGATTGTTTCCGCGAGCAAGCTCATTCTCAAGCAGGTTTCAGGTCATGTGTTCATCTGGAGTTTCTACACGTTTCTCCCGTGTCACCCAGGCAAACAGTGTCGAAAGGTTTATGTTGAAGTACTTTGTGTGCTGTGTAAAAGATCCAAGCCTTTGGGGGAGATAATTGACAAAAGTGAATAGTCCGTAGGTATCAATAGATCAAAGGCATATTCTTCAACGCACCCCCGTATCTACTGCAAAGAACAAATATGGAAGTCCTTCCAAATGTTCTACGTGCTTTGTGAGTTTGACTATATTTGACGTTATTTTGCAAAGCTCGCCCATGTATCACACATTTGCACTTTTGTTTTTCCATGTGGGACATTTGAATTCGGCCTTGAACCTTTTTTGACTGTCTTGCTGGAGCCACGTGGCTTAGAACATGTGGGTTTCACTGTGAAGTTTATTTGGCGACACGTATGAGGCTTGTATATATTTGTACCTTTTGTGAAGTTCAGTTTATTACTGTAGAGACTACGAATCAATCTTGTACTGTTTTTGGGGTTCGTTTGAATTGGCCACGCGTTGCTCGATTTGCGAGAATTGACTTACATCGGCCTTTCCCCTAACTCTATCCCACTCAAAGGGCTGTACCTTCCCTACCTCAAGAGTGCACCCCCGTTCCTCTTTTTCATAAACACAGTAAGCACAAGTCGCCGGAGCCTGCCGGACACACCTTGATAATCCCAAGCGGCCATCTCTCACGATGAGTTCATTCTTCAGTCGAAAGTTCAACTTAGCCTATCCTGAATGACTCCCCCTTGCAATCCACTTCTGCCAGGACCGTAGCTTCGGTAGATGTTCCGGTGTTCACCGTATCCGAAACACCTATGCCAAGCAACCAACTTTTTCCAACCGTGGAGGTATGTGCGCCGTAGTGCCGTTAGCAGCTGGCCGCCCTCGGTGTGTCTTCTCGTTAATAAATCATTCGGGGCCAGAGCAATTTTATCTTTGTCGGTGGAATCAGCAGGTACTAACAGCCGATTGTTGAAAATTCTCCCTTATTCCACAAGCAGAGTACACAGAGTCTCGTCACCCAAAGGTTGTTGTTACATCAGTGCTATCATTATAATCGTTGCTGGCAGTACTAACCTTGCCCATACGCCCCCGCGATGGCCAGCTTGCCGAGGATTGAAGTGCCGGTAAACTTCCTCAATGTCATTTCAATTATGACTTGAAGACTTGTCCAGGTGCAGTCACCAATTCTCAAGCTCCTCCTGGAATATGACAAAATTTGATCCTTTGTTAGAGTGAATTTTGGTTGGCACCCAACTTCTGTCAACTAAAATTTGAAACACTAGTGATAGTGATAATGACAGTGGTAACGGTTCATTTTGGATTATCCCGAGGCGTGCTGCAAAGCAAGATCAAAAGGTGCAATTGGACGCAGAGTCCGAATTCCAAGAGGGGGATTCAGGAATGTGCTCTCGACAATGTGCGGGAGAAAGTACTTAATTTACTCTTTAAGGCGGCTCCTGGCAAATTTGAACTCAAGGTCGAATGGCCAAGCCGGCCGAGTCAGGGTAGGGCTGGTCGGAAGTAGTAGACTCTTACTCGAATATTACAAAAATAGGGACTGTGCAACGAGATAATCAAACAGAATGGACGGAATTTTTGTTCACCTTGGGGAGAAAGAAGTTTCTAAGGGAGACATGAACTAGCTATAGCGCTCCGCGGAGTATGGCACGGATTTGAATTGGAAATCAGACGATGAAAGGAGTAAACTTGTAGACAAAGAACAAGTAAAACCTTTCGAAGATTGCCTTTGTAACGTTCAGCGACCAAATATCAGCTGAGACAGTTAAACACCCAGTAAAGGACTCATTTGTAAAGGGAGATTGCCCAGGCATGGTGAAATAAGTGGCCGAACGTAAACATGCAATCGTTGCGACTATTGTTTACTTTCATAAAGGTGGAATGTGCTGCACCAAAATGGAAATGGGAACTGGGCGACAAATCAATTTTCGATGCGTAGCCGTGATAGTCGCTTATATACTGATTGCAAAGGAGATGAAAGTTTAAATGATAGGCAAGTATTTGCTTATGATTATCGTTATCTAGGAGCTGAACACGATAACCAGAGAGTTGCAATGGTCAAAGTTGTCTGGGAGGATTGATTAAGTTTGTGAATGTGGTAAGCAGGTATTTTGGCACGAATCCTCGGGAAAAAGGATCATGAACTGTAAGCCGATTACGGAAACGGTCTTTTAACCCCGCGATAATTATGTGCTAGGGAAATTGGGTTTGCCGCAAGTTAAGATGGTGAAGATGCAGACGAAAACGCTGAAAAATAGGCTATAACTGGGGGAGATAGCGACATAGCCTCAGCATTTCGAGTGTATAAACGTTCTTTCTGCCGCAACCGGTGCTGGTAGGTGGAGCCGACCGTGCGCTGGACACCCAACCGGAAAACTATTTTTGGTGACAGGAGGTGCAATCCACCAACTTAGCTGCGCCCGCACATCGTTGCAGACGTCTTGCAAGCCCGATAAGAGCCGGTCAAAGCGGTGGATCTGACCGCATCCAGCACCGGCAGGCTTTGCTTGAGTGCTATTGGCGTTGTCACCTAACTGTGGAAATCGAATAGTCCAGAAGCTTACGACCAGGTTGCGAGGGGTCCTGAAGAGCAGGGCAGATGTGGTAGTGACGAAATTACGGGCAGGTATCGAATCTTCAGGGGGGGGATATGGGCCAGGTTATTTGCCGACCCATCGAAGGGAAGGTACACATCAGTGGTTGTCTGGAAAGATAAAAATAGAAAAGCGCGGTCTGGGATGCTCTCAGTTGCTCTCCTTTGGCTATTTCCGCCGTAAACGCCCTTGAAAATGCACCTTCTCTCATTCGGGTCTGTTTTACACTGTTCCTGTGATTGCTTCTTTGGCACCACGCGATCTCGTTTTTACCATCGTGTGGCCGACGGAATCATCACAATTTATCTCTGATGATCCATTCTTGTAGATCTGATGGTTTTCTATCTATTTGTTTTTTGATCAACCCTTCTTTTTAGGAAAACTTGGCGAAAATCCTTCGATTATCCCCGAATTTCCCGTGGTTTCGTTCAACTCCGGCGTTGCTTATGTAGGTACCACCCCTTGTTAATAAATTTTACCGGCCATAGTCCGAAATGACCATTCGACCTTCACCTCCAAATTTCTCGGGCATCGTGCGTGTCACCTGTAGATGGACTTTCCTCGCCTCTAGGTGCGTCATTAGTCTACGGCGTCTCTTTTTGGTCTTACACCTGGTTACCATTAGGGGCCACTCTAGTCAGTACCATTCTACGAGATCTGCCAACAACCTCTTCTACCATGGCCACTGGCAACGGTGACATTATCATCTGTGATCCCATTGCGTTTTGCAGTCTGCACCAGTCAAATTTAGCGACGACCCTCCCTAAAATGGCCCTCCCGGCTGTCATCCAAAACAGCTGGCGCGCACCCCACAGCGGGTGGGTTTCCCGGTGTGTCCTTCTATACATGGGCAAAGTTGAATTAGCAGGGCCGTTGAGTAGTGTCTACCGGGTAAAAGTATTGCGCGCTTGGCTTCTAAACTCAATTTCGATTTGCTCGGTCTGCCACGGATTCTCATTAGCCCATCGACCGAAATGGGACCAGGTCTCCTCAACGGGCTGTGAACACGTCCAGCACTTTTCCAACCGTGTTCACTCAAGGTTGCGCATTCCGAGGCAGATGCTTGCACTTTTGTGAGAGGCATAACCTCGATTCCTGCTTGGCTGAGTTCTGCTGGAAGTTTAGGGCCGACATTCAGGGTACTTCCCGGTCTACTACCGGTCAGCACCAACATCTGCTGTTTGCATCCCGTCAATCACATTATAGCGCAGTGCATCTTGGCCCACGCAGAGAAACAGCATAATTTTTCCAACAATATATCACTGTCGTCGGGGCTGGTGTTTGGTACCAGGTGTTTTGTGCCTAGGTCTGCCTTGCACGCTTCGGGTGGCGGGAATAAGGGACGCCTGTCTTCGGGAGGGCTCAGGATCTTCGATCCATTCGGCCATTGAGACAACTAATTCAAGTTATTAAGGCTTCAAAAGCGGAACTCGGGAAGAATGCTGGATCACTGCACGTCATGCCAATGATCGGGCCTAGTCGACTAGCGAATAAGCTTCAGTCGGTTTGACAGGAAGGTTTTAAACCAGTTGCCCGTATTGTGGATGTAGTGAAGTACGGTGGAGGAACCTGTCCAAGATGTCGCTTCCCAGGTCAATTCCACGAAGCTCTGTTTCGGCACGGTGGCCCCTCTTACAAAGGGAAGTGCTGCTCTCAATTCCAAGCATACACTGTTGATTGCTTGATGTACAGCACACCTCCCTTGACAAATATCAGGAAGGTGTGAGTGCCTACAGTGCTTTAAGTGTCCCATTTTTATGCAATTTGCAGATGATCTATCCCCCAAAGGGTTCACGTAAATGTGCGGCTCTGCAGAGTCTAACTCCCCCTATATACACATAAAGATAGTTGAGTAAGAACCCCTTCTTCAAGGAGAAATTGTTAGATCTATCCCGATTTTCCCCACGAGAATGACCCCCGATGATCCTGGGCCTTCGGAGCGGACAGCCGATCGCTTGGCCGCTTCTTCTCATATCTCCTCTGCTTTATATTCTCAGGCACCCTCCCCTCCTTCCTCTCAACCCCTTGCAGCCTCCTCCTCTGCACTCACCCTGGGCTCTCTTAGATGGGATCCCATTACTGTTGACCAGGGCATATCCTTTTCTCTCTCTCTGCTGCCACCCTGTAAAAGATGGCGGCTGTTATCTCTCTCTTCCACTCCCTCGCCTGTAGTGCAAACCCCCAACTCTAATTCCCCCCTTCGACAAACCACTCGCCATCCAGAGAAATCGGTCCATCAGTTTACCCAATATTCTCACAAACTCCTCCTCCTTCAAACCGTCTCTTGTTGAACCAACTTACTTTAGCTCGCCGAATCTGGTTTCAACTTTTGAAAATATTCCTTGCTTCTATGGGTCGTTAGTCCCTACAAATTTACCGCTTTCGCTGCCTACCGATGCCAAAATACGGCCGTCACACCCAGCCCCCTCTGCCTTACGCAGTACTCCCTAACTGACTATCATCTCTACCGCTTCTGGCACCAAAGGCTCTATATTTGGTGTTTCACCCAATTTGCCATACCCCTGCCATAACGTGCACCTTAATTTACCACTCTGCACCCCCAATTCTCAAGAGTTTCGAAGACTGCCCTCTGCACCCCTCTGTAGTCAAAACCCGATTCTGACCGGCCAGTATATCTCATCTGCTCCTAATCACCCTTGCCTGCTATTAACCTGCTAAATTTCACGGGTTTCTCCCTTTGCTCCAACATTTCCCTTTTCATTGATATCCTGTTATTCTACCCCTAAGCAGCCTCACACAGTGCACCATTTACCCCAGCTCGGCTGAAGCCACCCCCCTGAAACTCTGCTGGCCTTCACGTTCTTATATTCCTCTTTGACGTTGATCTCAACTGTCCATAACCGCCGTGGATCGTCCTTTTCCAACTTACACTGCCCCCTTAGGCTCCTGCCCCACTTCCCAACTTGGTGCATCTTTAGCTCTGGCCAACTCTTGTTCTATTCTCGGTAAACTCCTGCACTTAAAAGTCGGCTGTCACAGGTAACCACGGTACCGTCTTGATAACGGAACTCTGGTTGTCTGAGAGCACACCTGATGGTCAAATAACTTTAGTGCTGTACAACCTTCTAAGGGCCAATAGGCTTCACCGGCGTGTGGATGAGTGCGAGTTCAATGTTCAGAAAACCTACACCACGCCCCCGATTCTCCTTGGTTTACTATCAGCCTCCAAAGCGCCGTTCTCCACGTTGGATGCGTGTATTGCCCTGCAAATTCCCCTAGCTCCCTGTTCTCACTGCCAATTAGATCTTTCACGAGCCTCTCTTTCCTTCCTTCCGCAACCGAACTTATTTCGGGTGACTTTATTCTCCCTCACCTATGTTGGCCTACCCCCCCCCCCCTTAAATCCTCACAATTTTACGCGCCTAATTACATGTTCTCAACTTGGTGGCTAGGAACAACATGTTTTTAAACCTACCGTAGACGGGAACACTCTGGATCCATTATTTACTCATAAAATGCATCTCATTGACTTGTCGGTAACACAAAATGTCCTCGGCAGTGACCGTTAAATGATCATCTGCCACCCACCCCTAGCTGCCTTTCTAATCCCGTACTACCCTCCAACAATACATTCTTATGCAAAAATCGGGCTTTTCTGGTCACGCCTATTCACCAAAACGACCGGGGTGATTACTTTCTCACCCAAGACGGTAGTGCTGCTGCGGATGTTTTCTACTCTTCCTCTTCCGACGGTCTGAACAAATTTCTTATACTTCTCAGGCTGTACCTAGAGGAAGGTCCCCTGTCCCGACACTCCAGAAGTAATATCGTAAACTTCTAAAGCAATTACATAATTCTGGAGGCTTTTCGAGTTTTATTCTCATAAACCAGCTAGTCGCACTTTATCCAACAACAGAACAATTTTCTGCCTCGTGACTCAGAAGCCAAAGCACTGAGCCATCCGAAGAAACTTCATCTTTCTTTACTACGTAAATGCGGAAGGGCCAATATGAAAGCTAACTTCCAAACCCTGATTCTGGATAATAACTCAAAATCACCTCTCCACCATTCATAGCCAAAACCGTCAATGCTTTCGTTGCCTCAGCTATGGCTCCCGCTACTGTCACTTTTCTCCCCAACCTTTACCTATTATTGACTCTGTGCTTTCTACCATACAGTTTGAAGCCAGGAGTATTAATAAGCTATTATCCAATAGCAAACCCTCCCTGCAATTAGGTGCCAATGAGCCTAGGCCATTTGGTCTTGCCAAAGGCTGCCCGGATCTCTCCATTTTTCTGCTTCTCATGTTCACTCTTCCATTGAGTGGTAGCACCGTACCTGCTAATTGGAAGCCCTCGGTTTTGTTCCCATTCAATAAAAGAACCTGATCATGACAAACTCATCTATCTCCCGATAAACCACTCCCCCATTTTATCCAGAATAGTGGAGACAATAGTAGAAGATAGCGTTATTAACCAATCATTTAACCTTATTTTACTGATGAAAACCAACATGGATTCCTCCGTACACGGCCCCGCATGACATGCAATTACGGCTCTCCGAATCCCGTCACCGACTCAGCTGATAGTGCGTAATCGTTTGTTGTTATTTATATAGACTTATCTGAGGCATTTATCGTGAGCCTAACCGTCACCTCTTACCAAAGCTGCGATCCTTTGGCCCTAATAACCCACTACTTCCTTGGACCTCATCTTACTCATCAAATCGTTCACCAGTTGTTGTGAACAAGAAACACGTTTCTAGCCCTAGGCCTGTTACTAGCGGTGTTATTCAGGTCAGCTATTCTGGCCCCCTTCTTTTCCTACCGCACATAAATGAAAGGTTTCTGACATTACTCAAAGGCAAGCCGTTTTTATCTGCGGGCGACTCCAAGATAACTTACACTTTTTCGCCTGACATCCTCAGTGCTACAGTACCTGAAATCTCTGTTGACTTAGCCGCTCTTGGTTGATGGCGCTCAACCTTGGAGATGAAATTCCCTGCCGATAAGTGTGTTTTCCTTGTGAATGCCAGGTTCCTCCTTGTTCCTTATGCATCGGCGGTTCACCCGTCTGCAGTCAACCTTTGGTGGGAGACCCTGGCTTATGTTAATCTAGCTCTTTTAATTTCTCTGGACATGTTTTCCTCCAAAAGGCGAAGGCTAAAAGATGTCTTGGTCTCTTATTCAGATCCCTTCAGTTTAGGGAGAGCATTCTCTACGTGAACGAAGTACATGCCAGGCCCCTTCTTGAATATTGGCCTCTAAATTTCTTTAGTATTCGAAAATTAGACAGGGTTATTATTGAATATACTGAGAGAAGATTCACAAACCATCTTATTGTTTGGCCAACACACTTAAGCTATACAGAACGACGTTAACATTTAGGAGCCGAACCATTATGGCTTCGTAGCATCATGCCCAACCTAGATTTTCGTATGAATTATTGGCCAAGCAGTCTTATTCCTATAACCAGTTAGGTTCCTCCTCGGATGCCGGATATCCAATTAGTAGTAGACAGCATGCCATTACCACACCCCCTGCCAGGACCGATTTGCACTCAAAATCTTTCACGTACTTCAGAGTCTGAGATAGACTCCCTTTGCGCTTTAGGTCTTCTCGGCCAAAGTTAGCATTTGTGTATGCTACGGATAAATTTCTCTTTGTCTCAGCTATTTTGTACTTATTCAACCTTCACTTGACCGAAAGTCAAACTTACAAAATGGGCCTCGTCTTTTAAGCCATCACTCTACTTATCTGAACCACCTTGCCCTCCAAAGTCATTCGAACTTCTTCCTTCTCAGTGCTGATGGTTTTAGAACTGTAAATGCTCTTTTGACGGCTTTTCCTTATAATTCGCCGTCAACGTATTTAAAATGTGACTGCCCCTACCATTTGCTTTTCCCCATCGACGTTTCGAATCCTGCAAATTTCACTTCGAAATGAGTCCTTCCAGATGTGTTCACATTCTCTGTTGGGCCGCCGTAACACTTCTAACGCACTGCCCATATGCCCCATCTGCTCCAAGACTTAGTACCTTTGTTGAGTTGTATTACGTTGGCAATCCCGAACCCAACTTCGGTGAGTCTATGGGAACTGCGTCGGTCACTACACGCCGGTCCGCTATATATTTATACACTCTTAAGTGCGTATACATATCACTGTCCCCCATTTGTCAGCAAAAGCATGGTATTAACCCAAAGCTCCCTGATATCTCTTTATTTGCCTTGCCTGCCTTACACATGAGGTCCTGCTAAACAGGCTTCCATCCCTTTCCCAGCAATTATGGACCGAGAAAAGTCAATCTGATTTCCTTTACATGAAGTGGCTGATTAACTGAATTCATCTTCCAGTTATGACGTCGCCCATCCCGCTACCACTCTATCACCCAGCTCATTTTATTCCATGGTTTTGTGCTGAACGTCTTCTTTTCTACCGACTGATTGCTCTGGGTCAAATCCTCGGTACTGAAACTTTAGACCGTTGCTTATCCGGAGTTCGCCGCTCCCTTCTTTAGTCTTACATCTCACGATCTCAAATCTTCTAGGGGACCCGTTTTACCTCCAAGCCCTTGCTTTGCTTTCGTTCCGCTTTCCAGTGGCCGTTGATCCTCGGCTGGGTCATGCCCGGGCTGCGTTTCTCTTTCTCGTTTCTTCTTCCAGTGACGCTCAGCGCCGGTCAACCTCTTTGAGCACTGCACTGATTAGCACCCTGGCTGAGGCCCCAGCTAATAATGCTTTGTGGCTGTTTGTCAACCGCTTTTACCGTTGGCTCTGCTGCTGAAGTTCTCACAACCTGACTAAGTGATGCCGGATTGCATACCTCTATCGTGGCTGCTATGCCGCCTGCGCCATCATAAAAGATCACCCAAGCTAATCTCGAAGGAGCGGGCGCGGTCAGATCCCCAGTTTTGGTAAGCGCACATCGGGGGTGCAGGACGTTGACAACAATGTGCGGACGAAATTGGGCTGGTGGATCATACTTCCCTTTCCACGTCACGGAATGATTTTCGGCTGAAAGTCCGGCTCACGGTCAGCCACACCCACCAACGTCGGTTGCGGATAGCATGCTCTAACTCTGCTCGCCATACCGCACCGACCATTGTCGGTTGCAGGTCGCACAATTCCACCATTCTTGTCCCATAACGATTCGCTCATCCTTCATTCTTGTGACCACTCTTTTTAGTTACTTTCTTTCATTCCACCTCAGCATACACACCTCCCCTTTCCGACTTTTTCCACTTCGTTTCTCCCCATGACAGCTCCCAATGCATGATGTCAATGTCGCCCCATCCTGCTTCGCTCTATCCAAGCCCGCAAATATTTCCTATTCCACTTATATCACCCTGCTGGCTCCGAACCTCTACTCCCCCGTTACCTCATTACGCTCCTGAAGCTCATCCTTCGCACCCTTAAATCTCACTAGTTACCTTTTTTGTCGCATCATTCTTTGTCTCCCCATCCCCTACCTCCTTCCAGTTTGCTTCAGACTCCTCTCCCTCCCCAGGACCCATACCCAGGTCCTATATCAGAACTCGCTGTTCTGAACTTTGCATCTTTTACAGCCACATTTATAGCCTGGCCACCGCCACCATATTTTCCTTGCCTGACTCAAGAACCCTTCTGCGGACCTTTCCATTCGGCGCCGCTCCGAAATGCAAAATTCCGGCTCAGTCAACCTGTGCAATCGCCTGCGGGCACGTAGCTCTCCAGTTCCATTCCCCCAACTCCGGAAAGCACGTACTTCTCGTGTCGTTTTGTTCCACCACAGGTGTACTTGTCCTGGTACTTCTTCTTCCTCTCTATCGGTCTTCAGCGTGCTTCATCTGTAATAAACCGATCCGATCAGTCATCTCTCACCTGCTTCTCTTTGATCGGTACTCCTATCTCTTGTTTCGTATATTGCCCGCCATAGGCTTCTTCAGTGTGCCTTCCAGGCTGCTCCGCTTTCTCAGATTCCAACCTATGTAAAGCCATCGGTACGTCATGATTTTCACGCATAGTTTCGAAACACATGGTCTGCGATCACCCGGTTTTCCTGGTCATCCGCTTACCTAATTCACTGTTACAACTGCTGATTCTTTGCATTGCAGTTCGTCTCATCTCCGTGCAACCTTTCTCCACTGATATTTTGTACTACCCCACCACACTGTTTTTTATTCACCCTGCATTCTCCAGAAATTTCCTTAGCCACCATCTTCTTGCTGTGTAATGTACTTTCGTTCGATAACTCCTCGCTCATTTTCGACCGTTATCACATGCAACACCTGCGTTAGACCCACTTTTGCCTGTTTTCTTGGATCATTTCCTTAAAATCCCCTCTTTTATGACTTTCTTCCATCGCCATCACCACTTCCGCGCTACCAGAGTCGTTTACCGCTCTGTGTTATTCCACCATCTTCGCCTGTTGTAAACAAATTCATCAAACTTTCCCTACGGTAAATCTTCAAAATTTGATCTAGCCCCGCCTGTCTTTTTCAAGCAATTTTTCCGTATTCCGTTATTTCACTGCTTTTTGCTCCATCTCCTCTTATATAAATGAATGTTTACTAGTCTCCCCTTTATCCTCCAGTTCTTCGCCGGCCACTTCCCTTGCCACCACCAGGCTGCCCTTCGTGATGTGTGTTCATTCTTTCTATATCTGTGCCTCACATAGCCTAGCCTCGACCCTTCCAAACCGGTATTGCCATCCAACCCACTCTTTAAGTCTTGCATTGCCTGCTTCCTGTTTTCCAATTGAGTCTTTTACCTTGACACCCTCCAGTTATCACTCTGTAGCACACTTCATGGCTATCCAGCCCCGTGCCACGAAATTTGAGCTTTTTTCTCTTCTCTCATCATCACACGATTTTGCACTTGTATTTAGCCTCCCTCTTATAAGGCTGCCAGCTTTCAGTCATCCGCAATTGGTTCATCTAGGTCCCGCACGTGACCATGGCTCTCAAATTCACCGGGCATCCGCCAGCGTCGTCCCCCAAGTTCACCTGAACTCCCCTCATCATTCTTCGGTGTGCAAAACATTCATCTCCCTCTCTAAGCCCCTCTAGGTCTACCCGCTCTAAACCAGTCAGGCATATTTCTAAATTTTCGAGAAGCTTATCTGTCATTGCTGTCGCTCGTGAAAATCTGATCACGAGTCTGGAGTGCTTCAGTCGCCCCCGAAATAAAAATGAACTTCGGGGTGGGTGCTATTTTTAGTGAAATTACACTGACTTTGGCGAATAACAACTTGGTATTTTGTGTCCGATAACTTCCATCCAGCAGCCGTAAAACGCCACTTCGTATCCCACGTCGGATGCACCGCAGAACAGATGCTTGTGGGCATTTTGCAACGACAAGGCAAATGATAGACTTCTGGCTATTTTTATCTGCCCTAGACCAGCCGGTCAATCTATCCAGTCAAACCATTTTTTCCAAGACTCACTCTCCAGAGATTCATCTCATTTAACCTTGTTCGTGCATGGCATTTGTAGTGACGTCATGGCGACACGAGCCCTAATTTGGCGTAAATATCTACATCATAAGACAACAGCCCTCTACTTGCGACCAGTCCTTTTGGGGTGTTCGGCTGGAATATAAGCTTTTCACTTTTAATGTGTCGTCGCAGTTTTTGGTTGCTTCCAATAGGGAAACAGTTCCCGCGCACTTCCCGGACTCCACCGACTCTTACGGCTTTGGATAGGGACTTGAGCGCTTTCCTGCCTTTCAAAGTCCATTTTGTCAGATGAAAACCGCCTCATTTCAGAATAGTTCTTAGCTGGACCACCTATGACATAGCCGCTTATGTGCCATCAAATGATCCGAGGAAGTCTACAAAGTAGAGGTTTTTATTGAGATTATCCTAAACTGCAGAGCAACCCAAAGATTCGTGTCGTCCAAATGCTTCTCTGGGGGTAAAGTTTGCGCAGCTTGGTTAAGAAACCGCGGCAAACGGACACACGGCCAAGCAGTATTCCTTAGGTTAATAATACTAATATTGGTCTATTTCGGAGACGCCCGAAGCATGCCATGTGCATGATCAAGTTTATACAGATGATGGAATGAACACATATAGTTCATGAAAACGTGGAAATTTTCGAGAAAAAGTAGGACAAAAAGGTTCAGAAGGGGAATAAGGCGGGATGGAAACATGATAAGTGAATGCACACCATAGGGATTGTAGGGAGTTTAAATGAACTCAAGGATGGATTGAATGGACGCCCGGTGAGTTTGAAAGTCAAGGTCAGATGGAGGGCGTGAATGGTCCGGGTGGAGACATCTGGAGGCCGAGTGATACACACGAAAAAAGCTAGAAGTCGGTTCGAGAAACTGCAGTAGCGAGGGACGATGAAGAAAAAGTGAGATGTACTGCAATTGATTAGATATCAATGAAGCATTGGTACTCTGCAGTGGATGGTCGGCAGGCAGTGCACAAAACTCATCGTAAAACAGGGAGCTAGCAATACAAGACGTAGAGGGAGGATCGGATGGCACCACTGATTCAGAAGTATTAGGTACGGTAGATGTGAGGCTCAGGTGTAGGAGGGATGGATGCGTATCATGACGGTCGGCGGGATGATGGCAAGAGAAATGACCGGTGAGTAACTGCAAGATGCAGAGACCATGCGTATATACATGTACTCGCAAGTATGTATATAGGTTACATATATGTAGATATATATATATATGTATAGATTTGAGAGAAGCAGGAGCAATAACGGTGTGGTTCAAGAAGGAAATTGTCAGTCACAATGGGGGGTAGGCAAGGTTAGATCAAGTAATTGAAAAATTAAATGGAATACCGTGGTGGATTATCACCATGACAGGTGCCAATGGCAGATCAACAGAGTGAAAAAAAGGAGTGTGGGAGCACCGAAGGGATAAAGACAGTGTGAAGCAGTACATAGAAGAGCGAAGATGGAGGGTGGGATCGAAGAGAACGGGTAAGAATGAGCCTGATTGTTTGATCAATGCAGATGCAACATGTGGTGACGGACCAGAGGAATCGGGTAGTGGCGGATCAAACGGTAGGGAACTGTAAAAGAACATTATGACTTAACATTCTCTTTACAATCAGTGGAAAATGGAAAAGCGGACCGCACAGAAAGAAACACGAGAAATGCCTGTGGTCCAATCGGAGATACCTTAAAACGGTCAGAAGGGCGAGAAGAGGGCTAGAGATTTATATGGGAAGGGTGGTGGCGAGAGACTGTGGAGGAAAAAGGCGGATCTATTGCTAGAGATTAGATAGTAATTAGGCCGTGCTACACTGCAGCAGATGGTCAGCAGACAGGGTACGAAACTCATCGTAGAACAGGTAGCCAACGTTGAAAAAGTAAAGGGTGGTACATGTGGCAAGGATGATCTGTAGAGATTTTATGTGGTAAACGTGAAATGCAGATGCAAACGAGTGGACGCATGTCATGAGAGTCAGCGGGGTGGCAGCATGAGAACTAGTCTGCAAAAAGGCGCAGGATGCAGTGCAAAAGTATATATTCATATGTATATATATGTATACACATTTATATATATAAGTACGTAAATATATATGCTATAAGCAGGAGCGAAGAGCAGTGGAGTACTAGGAGAATAAATTATCAGTGATTAAAAGAGGCAGATAGGATAGGATCAAGGTGTGTAGGACTGACCTGGGAGTATTTAGATGAAGTTTTCCATGACGGGATAACATGGTGGATCAACAGTTAGAGAAGACTGGAGAAGCTCAAAAGTGATGCCGGCCGTAGAGAGCAGACCATAAGCTAGGGAAGATAAAGGATATGACCGAAGATAACAGGGAAAAGTGGGTGTAATTATTTGATCAATGCAGGTGCGACATGTAGTGATGGATTAGAGGAATCCGGTAGTGGCAGAACAAACGATTTGGAACCGCAAAAGAGCACCATGATGTAACACTGCCTTTACAATCAGTGGAAAGTAGAAAAGCAGACCAAATTGAAAGGCGTACAGAAAAATGCCTGTAGCGAGCAATAAACCGATCAATAGATGAAAGCAATGAACGAAAAGACACAGGCAAGACATGAAAAGTCAGATCATTTTACTGCAGATGAAACACGGAGGAGGCGGAGAAGGAAGCAGGAAGCCCCAAGATATGTGAACCAGTAATAGAACAAAAGGCCCAGGAAATGAATGCGCTACGGAGTTGGGGCAATGGAACTGGAGAGCTGTGTGCCAGCAGACGATTGAACAGGTGAATTAAGCAGATGGATGCTGATCGGGACAATGCCCAATAGAAAGAACCACAGAGGAATCGCGGAGCCAAGAGAGGAGAATATGGTGGTTGTGTCTGGATAATTAGTGCGGCTGTAAAAGATGCAAAGTTTGGAGCGGGGAGTTCTAATATGCGGATTGGTCGTGGGTGCGGGTGTGATTGGTGCATAATGGCATTGGGCATGAGGAGGGAGAACAAGGAGGGAATTAACAAAGCGACAGGCATTTGGGTATAAGAATGTTATCGATGGGCATTATGAGCAGAGGGTAATACCAAGGGAATATAGAATAGAAGCCGGAAAAGCTGCAGGCGGTTAGAGAGTTATTGTCGTGTGTCGGCAGAGAAGCGTGGCTACAACGACAGTGACTCAGTGCAATGAAAGTTGATATAGAAAGAGGCTACAGGAGTAAAGACAGAATGGGTAGGTGTGCATACCGTGGTAGGTCGGCAAAAATGGCCTGCAAGCCCGGTGTGCGCCGGCTATGGCTGTGGATCTGACCGCGCCCCGTACCGTTGGGAGCGGCACGAAAGGTCCCTGATAATCGTACAGGGGCAAAGTGACCGCGATAAGGCTGCGTGATCCAGGATCAATTAGAAAAGATGTGAGAGCGTGGGCAGCACAGCCAACGGGAACGGCTAGTGGCAGATGACATGTAGCACTATTATCCAGGTGCACCTGCCAGAGATATGGTAAGCATGGTTCCTGAATTCAACGGCGGACTGGATCTCCCCCTGTTGCCGCCTAACATATTCACTCTTTCAATTGATGGTAGCACCGTACCTGCTAATTGAAAGCGCTCGGCAGTTGTTCCCATTCTTAAAAAGGGACCTTTACATGAGGCATCCAATTATCGCACCAAAATCCATATCCCCATCTTATCCAGAATAATGGAAAAATCGTTAAAGTTTACATTATTAGCTATTTATTAAACCTCAACCTTATTATTCAAAACCAACATGGATTCCCCGGTTCACGGTCCTGTAGGACTTGTCAGTATGATTTTCTGAATCTCGTCACCGACTCCGCTGACAGTGGGAAATCTTTTATTGCTCTTTATCTTGACTTGTCTAAGGCATTTGATCGTGTACCTCACCCCCACCTTTTACCAAGGATACGATCATTTGGCTTTGTTGATCCACTAATTTCTTGGTTCCCATCTTACTTATCTCATCGATCACAGGTTGTCTTGACTAACGGGCACACCCTTAATTCTAAGCCTGTTACTGGCGGTGTTGTTCGGGGCAGTGTTTTTGGCCCCCTTCTTTTCCTCCCATATATAAATGATATGCTTTCAACAATACTTGATGGCACGCCGTTTTTGTTCGCGGACGACATTGAGATAGTCTACAATTTTTTAGCCTGGCAACCTCAGTATTATCATCCATAAAATTTCCGCTGATTTAGCCGCTCTTGATGAGTGGTGCTCAACCTGGGTGATGGAATTCTCCTTCAACAAATGTAGTTTACTTACTTACAAATGCCAGGTTCCTCCTGGTTCCTTATGCATTGGCGGCTCATCCATTGACAATCAGCCTTTGGTAAGAGACCTTGGCTTAAGTCATTCTTGCTCTATCAGCTTCTCGGAACATGCTGTCTTCCAAACGGCAAAGGCCAAGAAGTGTCTTGGTCTTCTGTTCAGATCCTTTCAGCTTAGGCAGAGCATTCTCTACATGTACAAAGTACATGCCAGGCCCCTTCTCGGATATTTTGTCCTAATCTTTACTAATATGAGAAAATCCGACAGAATTATTATCGAATGTATTCAGAGAAGATTCACAAAGCAGCTTATTGGTGGGTCGTCATACTTAAACTGCAGGGATTGATGCTTATCTCTCGAAATCGAACCACTATGGCTTCGTCGCATGAAGATGAACCCGGTATTTCTGTATAAGCTATTAACTAAGCAATTGTATCCCTCCAACCAGCTCTGCTTCCACCCGAGTACTGGATATTCAATCCGTAGTAGACAGTATACTATTCCTACATCCTCCGAGAGGACTTTTCTACGCTCTTAGTTCTTTCTCTTCACGTGCTCCAGAATCTGGAACAAACTTCTTTTGCACACCAGATCTTCTCAGTCTAAAGTACGCATTCATGCATGCTATCGATAAATTCCTTTCTGACCCAAATGTTTTGCGCTTATTAAACGTGCACATAATCGAACGTCAAACTTACGAGAAAGGCCTCGACTTTTAAGCCATTGCTCTGCTTTCTCTCTTTACCTTACCTTCCTAAATAACTTCACCGCTTTTGAAATCTGAATGCTCTGTTTTACCGCTTCCCCTTAGAATTCACCATCGACTTATTTAAAGCATGTCTGCGTACAGGGATTGTTTTTCCATAGAATCCTGCCAATTTCACTCTAAAATAAGTCCTTCCAGATGCCTTCGCGTTTATAGAGAGAGCACCGTAATCCTCCTCGCAGATTGTCAACATGCTACATCTGCGCAACAAGTTATTACCTTTATTTAGTATTATCACATCTGCTGCCCTGAAACCAACCTCAACAACGCTATAGAAACTGCATCGGTAACTACTTCCTGGACCGCTATATATATTTATATAATATATATACGTATAAATATATACATATATATTTATATATGTATATGTGTACATGTACATATATATATTCTCTGAATCCTTCACTGGGTGTTTAACTGACTTAGCCGATATTTGGTCGCTGAACTTCACCAGTGCAATCTTCGAAAGATTTTGCTTGTTCTTTGTCCGCAAATTCATTCCTTCCATCGTCTGATTTCCAACTGAAAGCCGTACCATACTCCGCGGAGCGCTATAGATGGTTCGTGTCTCCCCTGGAAAATTCTTCCTCAAGGTGAACAAAACTTCCGTCCGTTCTGTTTGATTATCTCGCTGCACAGTCCCTCGTTTTGTAATATTTCAGTAGGAGTCCACTACCTCCGACCAGCTTCATCCTGACTTGGCCGGGTTGGCCACCGGACCTTGAGTTCAAATTTGCCGGGAGCCGCCTTAAAGAGTAACTTAAATACTTTCCTATGTACAATATCGAGTGCATATACCTGAATCATCCTACTGGAATTCGGACTCTGCGTCCAATTGTACCGTTTGATCTTGCGTGACGGCATGCCTCGGGATTATCCGAAATAAACCGTTATCAGTTTCATTATCGTTATCATTACTGTCCTGTAATTGTTAACACAAGTTCTGTAGGTAACCCAAATCTTTCGATATCTCTTAGCTTACATTGCCTCTTTTCCACATCAGGTCCCACCACACATACTTCCATCACCACCTCTGCGATTCTGAACTGGGAAATTCAGTCCCATTTATCTCACCTAACGTGGCTCACTAACTTCACTCAACACGCAGTTATGACGTCACCAATTCTGCCCCCACGTTATCCTCCAGGTAAGTGTCTTCCGTAATTTCATGCAAAATTAAGCCTTTTCCTCCGCTGAATGACTATTCCAGGTGAGATATTAACCTCCTCATTCAACTTTTTGGCCCCTACTTACGCTTTTCCTTTTTTAGCCTTACTTTCCATGGCCTTAATTTGTCTTAGGGATCAGCTGCATTTATTAGCCCGTGCTTGAGTTTTGTTCTCCTTTCCGTTAACCGTTGATCCTCAGCTGGGCTATACCCAGACTGCGTTTCTCCATCTCTACTCCCTTTCCGGTGATCCCCAATTCCGGTCAACCACCTCGGACAATATACCGATCACCTCCCTGGCTGGCGCACCTGGGTAATAATGCTGTATGGCCGTCTGTCGATCGCTGTTCCCGTTGGCTCTGTTGTCCAAGTTCCCCACCCATTAGACCCAGTTGCGGATTGCATGCTTTAACTCTCTTCGCTCCACCGCATTTGTCACTATCCATTGCGGACAGCATGCTCCAACCATTCTTTCACCAAGTTTCGCTCATCTATCGTTCTTGTCAGCACCCTGATCACTTCCCTTCCGTGTCGTTCTACCTCTATATGCACACCCATCCATTCTGTTTTCGTTCCTATCGTGTTTCACAATAACAACCCTCACTTCATGATGTCACTGTCACCCTATCCATTTTACTCTGCCCAAGGCCGAAATATGTTCTTTTCCACTCATTTCGCCCCTGTCAGCTCCTAATCTGTATTCACTTGGTACCACCATATGCTTATAAAGTTCAGCGATCGCAAACCTCACTAGCTACCATTATGCGATATCCTTTTTTGTCCACGTTACACCTCCCACCATTGGGCACCAGACACATCCGTAACCAAGACCAATCACCATGTGTGAACTCGCCGTTCCAACCTTTGCATTTTTTACAACAAAATTTATTATCTTTTTACCACCTCCATCTGTGTCATCTGCAGTGAAAAGGTCTGATTCATCACCTCTCACCTGGTTTTCTGTGGTCAGCACTCTCTTCTGCTTCGTACATTGCTCGCCACAGGCATCTTCATTGTGTCTTCCAGGCTGCGCTGCTTTTCCGCGTTCTCCTCTGTGTAATTTCGTCGTAACGTCGTCATTCTCACCTACAGTTTCAAACCGCGTGATCTCCCATTAACTGATCTTTCTGATCCTCTACTTTCTTATTTCTCTTCTATGTTATTCGCTGTGACAACCGGGGCATCTTCGCACCACTGTTCTTATAACCTCCAAGTTATCTTTCTCCACTGATTTTTTGCGCCTCTCCAACCACCCCGTACTTCCATTCGCTCTGCCTTCTCTAGCCATTTTCGCGGCCGTCTACTTCTTGCATAATGTACTTCTATTTATTACTACTTCACCCATGTTCGACCGTCACCACATGCCACATCTGCAATAATCAGACCGTTAGATTCGCTCTTACCTGTCTTCATCCATCCTTTCCTTCATATTCCTTCTTTTATCAACTTCTGCTCACTGCCATCACTTCTGGGCTTCTAAAGTTGGTTCTTTTTTGCCGTTGATCTCCCATGTTCACCCGTCATAAGCAAATTCATCGGGGTTTATCGAAGTTAATCCCGCACTTTTTAACCAACCCTGGCTGCCTCGTCCAACCACAGCTGCCTCCGTGTCCCGTCTCTTCACGACTGTTTACTCCTGCTCTGATATATATACCCAAACATATTTTTGTGTCCACTTATTTTCTCTGCCTCCTTCTGTTCTTTTGCCACCTTGACACCGCCCCTCATGATGTGCGTCCACTTCGTCCATAACAGTGCCTCGAAATTACCGTATCTCGATCCGTACGCGGCATTGATGCCATTTGACTCACTATTTAAGTCTTGCGTTGTCAGATCCCTGCTTTCAAATTGACACCGTCCTTTTATTGCGATAACGCATAGTTCACAGCTACCTAGCCCCCAGCCATACAACTGAATATTTTGTTCTTTTATTCTCTTCCTTCTTCCTTTTATCTTCATCGTTTCTAGTAACTATAGTTTCTCATGCCGATTTTCAGTCCTCCTCCTGTAAAACTCCCAGGCTCCTTTCTCCCCCACTTTGCTCAGCCAGCTGCTCCATCTGACCTCGACCGTCAAATGCGCCGAGGCCATATTTGAATCCATCTCCGTGTTCAGCTAGGTGGCCTAAATTGCTCCTTGGTGTGCACGCATTTATCTCCCTCTCATATCTCCCCCATTCATTCTCACCCCCCCCCCCTTTGAGTTACTTATTCCTAAATTTTTCATGAATTTTGTCTGTCGGTTTTGTAGCTTGTTAAATTTTGATCATGCGTAAGGCATACTTCGGACGTCGCCGAAAAGAACTATTACTACTACCTGTGAGACAGATATGAGGAAAGCCAGGAGAGGAGAGGGTCAGTAATACCGAGGGACCAGATTTCCGCTAATAGATGCACATGGGGAACATGGTCAAAAGCCCAAGACATGTCGAGTTACAGGACGATTACTGAGTTGCTAGCGTCTGCAACAGACGATAGGACATTGAGAAAGTCAAGCTGGCAGGAAGAGCAGGATCGGGAGTTCAAGAAACAATGCTGACCAGGGTTCAGCAGGTTGTTGGATAAGAGGTACTAAAAAATGTGTTTTTTGATAATTCTGTCCATGATTTTGCAGACTACTGGAGTATGGTAATGGATCGATATTTGTCTGGGCCCTGTATTGCACCATTTTTGAAGCGCGGAATTATAACGGAGGATTTCCATTGAGGTGGGACAAAGCCGTGAAGCATGGAGGTGGTGTATACAATAAGTAACAATCGAGGGAGGTTAGGACCACCAAAACGGAGGAGGGTTAGTGGGATATCAGCTGGGCCCCGTAACGGGGTAAGTTTAATAGAGGAAACTGATTTTTCAATTTCTAGATGGGTGAAGGGAATCGATGAAAGAGAGGCAGAGGTGCAGGAAGGATCGTGGGAGGAGGGGTACCAGAGCAGCCTACACGGGAGGAAGAGAAATGCTCGTTGAAGGCCTCGGAAATAGATGCTGGGGTATAAGCGGTAGATGAGCCACAGGTGAGGAATTTGGACGAAGTATGATTGGAGTGATTGGACCTTTTACTTAGCAGGTCGGACAGGTAACCAGTTTTGTTGGGGTGCACTAGGGCGATGGCCTCTTGCCTTCTCAGATGCAAATCGGCCATGCGGCGTAGTTCAGTTGCAGCTGGTTTATGCGCAGAAGAATTGTAAAGTCGCGTGACCTAGCGAAGGTAAGTTGCAGCTTAGCCAGATTACGCTCTGAAAGTGACGGGCGTAAGCTGATGGACTTGAGGCGTGGATCGGCACATGGGTTGGCGGCACTTAGGCGCTGTAGCAGGTTGGAGTGGAGAGAGTGCACAACAGTGAGGGGATCGGAGGAAAGAAAGAATATGTCTCAGTTAAGGGAGCGGATTATCATTAGCAATAGGAGCCAGTTACGTTAACGGTAGAAAGTCGGAACCGGGGGAGGATTGCATCGGATGGGAACAGCCGAAGGAGCTGAACTTGCATCTGACAATGCGGTGGCCACTACCAGGGAAGGGATCAGTAATCTGGGTAGTCATATCAGGAACATCAGTGGAGAATACTAGGTTCAATATGTTGTTCCCCCTAGTAGGACAGGAGACATGTTGGGTCCATCCACCAAGAAGGACACAGAAAAGGAAGTTGGAGAGGGCGGGAGGGCTAGTATGGGAGGGCCAGCAAATTGAAGGAAAGTTAAAGTCACCCGCAATAATTTTTGCGATGGCAGGGTAGTCAAGCGCAGCATTAAAGACATCCACGGCAGAGTCAATTTTTGCAGGCTCCAGACCCGGGGGGACGTAGACGCAGCCAAGGAGGAGGTTCTGGCCGGAGGCGTGAATGGATTGCCATAAGGAATCCTCAATAAGGAGAAGAGGGGGGTGGTCGATAACACCAGCGTGGATAGTGCATTTGACAAAGGCTAAACAGCCCCCTCCACGCCTGGACTGGCGGGTGTTCGAGAAGCATTGATACCCGGCTATGGGAACAAGGTCAAGCGAGGCCTCATCTGACAGAAAGGATTCAGTTACTAGTATAATGTCAGCGTTTGGGGTAAATGCCAGAGATCGCAGATGTGATATACTTCTAATTATTGATCCAGCGGAAATAAGAACTAGTAGGAGTGAGTTCAGTGTCGGTGTGTGCAAAACATGGATTCCAGGTGCAAGACTATTGAGATCGGTGTGGTGATACGAGTTGGGTCTCAGTGGGGATAGAACGTCGGTGGAAGAGGGAGGGTGGGCAGTGTTGGGTGGAGGACGGAAAGTTGGAGAAGCGTCAGCATTAGGCGCCGCCGATCGCTGTGGGTGATCAATACGGTGGACGTGCAGCACACCGCTGACGTGGGCCGGAGGAGTGTCACGCAGCACAAGGGGAGGGGGCACGATATGGCAAACTGACAGGTGAAGAATATCTGTCGAAGCGGGGTGGAAAGGAGAAATTGCAGGGTATAAGGTACTCAAGGACATGATATCGAGGGAGGAGCAATCAGTGACATAGGCCTGTGAAAGTTTATCGATGTGGTCCGTGGGGCGATTAGCAATATGGCCACAGGTGTGGAGGGGACCGGTCAGAAAAAAACGAGATCTAGACTGCAGGTGACCTACCTGCTTGGCAGAGTCAGTATAAGGCCGGTAGGTCGGCGTGGGGGTGAAGGTATGTGGGAGAGTAACTGAGAAGTTGTGTGAGCTGGGGGCTGGACGGGAGTGGCGAACTTTGGAAAGGTTTGGGGGCTCACGGGGAGCATGGGAGCCGGTAAGTGGAGAGGTGGGGCGAAAGGGCGGGATACAAGTACGGACCTGGAGTATCTGCTAGGGTACGTACGTGGTACTTCAGTGTTAGATGGGGGTTGGTGAAGGGGAGCAGAGGGGAACAGCGGAGACATGCTTGGGCTATAGTATAGAGGGTAAGTGTCTGGGAGCAGGGAGGGATATAGGGTAGCAACGGAGGTGGAGGATTGTTGTGACCTATTCGGTCAGAGAGAGAGAAATGCAGTGGAAGTGGGCGCGAGGCAATGGAAGGGTGAGTGGCACTGGCAAGGCCATGAAAGTCACTCCTACTTAAACGGACGATGACGTTAGACGAATCTGGCTGGTGGCCCAACTGGTTTCCACCTGGAAGGTCCGAGAGTACGCTATAAGCAGGTGCCGATTAGGAGTGGGGGGTAATGGGTGGGGTAATTAGTTGAACAAGTGCGGACCTGGTAGGAGTACCAGGTGGGCTCATGGGAGGATTGGAGCGGCACTTATGAGTATAACAACAAAGTGTCGCGGTTGAGCTGGCAGCTGGTGGGTAGTTGGTAGAGCCGTTAGAGCGAAAGCGGTGGTTGATAACACTTGTCAACGGCTCGGAGGACGGACTGGAAGTAGTACGGCGGGGGCTGATGGTTGTACTAGGGTCTTGTTATGGCTCTGGGGCTATGACGGGGAGGCGCGGCTTTAATACTGAAGTGGAATGCCGCTTGAGGCCTGTGGTAGAGGAGCGAGAGCTACTGGAGGCAGAGGCAGCTGAGGGAGATGGTAGAAAGGGGCTTTTGTGTGGAAGCGGAACCGGGGGTGGGGAGTTAGACATATCTGGGTCGACAGTTTGCAGGTTGGCAGGGTGAGGCACTGGGCTCGCCTCTGACTTCCTGCCAGGGGGGCATTGGGTAACCTTCATGTAGGTTCCAGTGTTGTCAGCCTGCATGGACAAGGCAGAGTTGCTTCTCAGCGAGCGAAGTACTTCCCGTTGGAGGGGGGTTTTATCAGGGAATATCCCAATGTCCTTATATGGCGAAATGGCAGCAGCTGTCGACTCGTTGCTTATGAACTCTCTAGCTGTTAGGTCGTCCATGAATTGGAATAGCAGGGGGCAGCTTTGTCGCTGGGACTTTTACGTAGCCTCCTGCAATAGCATCTATAGTGAGCCATATTGCACGAACTTGGTATGTTGTGTTTTGCTAAGGGAGGCGGCAAGCGGTCTGGAACATTAAAAACCACTGCGTTCTTGGAGTTGGTAATGCGGTGGTATATTTCAGTTGACATGGAGTCGAGGAGGTGTCCCACCGAAACCAAGTTCTTGGGCGATGTACCGACTACAGGATCAAGGAGAGTAGCCAGGGGTGAAATCTTTGAAAGGATTTCATCAATCAGCTCGACCTTGTTTCTGAGTTCGTCAAAACTCTGCTTGAGGCCATTTGAACTATTAGAAGCTCCACCGTCTATGTTAACGATGGCGACAGAGCACGGCCTAGATTTTGGGAGGGGTTGGGTGTGTTCGGATTCGCCAGCTTTAGCGCTACGGATTTTCCGAGCACTGATTGGGGACCGGGATGGCATGACAAGTAAAAATATGTGACGGAGGCACAGAGGTAGCAGGAATTCGGTCAACTAGACAGAGACAATCTAAAGGTCTGAGCGGACCATGAGTGTACCCGGGTGCTATATGCGCAGAGGTACAGGTGAGACCTATGCAACAATGCGGCATATGAAACTAGCTATATGACCCACTATGTATATATAGTTGGAATTTGGAGACTTGGGACGATGAAGGAGAGTGAGATAGCAGAATTTTGCTGTGTGGTATGCACAGATGCAACCCACAAAGATACGGTAAGTATCCCCATTTGGCCACTGCAGTGGGCGGAATGCATTTCTATGTTCAACCGTAATCTTCACCGGAAGGAACGTTTCCCTTACGTCGGCAGGTACGGCTACCCTGCCTATTGTAAAACGGCACCATACCTACACCAGAGGGATGGTCGAATCAGGGCCTTGCCGGATGCAGTCATTTAAGGAATCTCCGCAGTATTTTGCAGCACAGTTGGAGAGTATCCTACCTTTTTGGGCTGTTTACGGTTTCTTACCGGATGCTGTAGTAGGTAACGTTCCTTTGGTGAAGTCTTCACAAACGGCCGCCCTTGAGCAGCCTAAGTAGAAAGTGACGCACAGCTTTTAAAAGCTTCTTTATCTCGTGCGGATCTCGATCCAAACGTCTCTTTGCTTACGCCAACCATTTTGGGGCCGTTTCCCGGCTGTTCCGAGGGTGGCTCGTCCCGGGCCAGCACGGGACCGGCACGTCTCATTGTCCATCCGTGTACGGCTTGGCAGCATAAGCTATTGGCAAGGATGTTCTATCTTGCAGCGAGAGATCCTCTCGTTCCTTAGACATCCAAAAAGATCGTGATAGTACTACTTGCGGAATACTATCCCCATTTCCTTTTCAAGTAGGCCCAGAAAGCTCAAGGCGGTGCTTTAGGTACCTGCAGCAGGTGGTTCGCATAATGCCCATCCAACTGTGGCGCGAATGGAGTATGGCTTTTTGTGCCTTCCAGTCCTATGGTTCAGTACCCATTGGTTCTCAAGCACATCACATCCCATCGGCATTTCGTCTTTTGCGGTTGTCACTCCTTCGAATGGTACACCTCGCAGGTGCGGCCACTGATTTGCCGCAGCTTCGTTAGATTCGATGGGTCACTTTGGTAGCTAATCATAGAGAAAGCCTGGCACATCACTGACCCTCGAATCCAAAAATGATGATAGTTGTAGTTTGACTTCTTCCGACGGAATTGCGCGTTTGCCTGCATAGGTACTGATCGTTACCGACGTTGGTTCTCTCTCTAGGCCATGCCGCTAAACGAGCTCGCGGGACATCAGAGTTGCACAAGAAACATCCGGCTACCGTAGTGGTTCCCCGGCGCATCATTACTCCTGCTAAGGTCACGTGTAACGTCCGCTTGTGGAAATCCTCCCCAGCCATTGTCGCGTACTTGCATTATGGCCACTATGCTATTTATTTTATCGATCCTCGAACAAGTACAGCACGCATGAGCCCGTACATTTGAACCCCTGTTTATTTTTGCTAATGTATCGTGGCATCCCACTTATCTGACTTCTGACTGCTGTGGCGATCGTATCTGACGCTGATATTTGCCTAACTTTGTATCTCGTTGTTAAATTTTATGGCCGCACACTAAAGACTTTTACGAAATTAACTCGGGCATGGTTTGTTATCAGTACCGTAGAATAGGTAAATCAATCTTGTTCTGATTTTGTGATTCACTGACTGGGCTACTCGTTACTCACCGTGAAAATAACCGTTATATCCCGCTCAAACTTTTAGGTTTGTCCGGGGTGCTTGCATACTTACAGACGGTTTACTTTCTGCCGGGTTTCTAAGTTAAAACTCTTGAAATGTGTGTGAGAATGCGTTGCAATTTTGTCTGCATCTTTCATGATTGTGCTCAGTTTTTTACGACATTCTGCGGCACAATGTGTGTCATTCAGACACACGAAATGGGCGCCGCTTTCTTTAGCCACCTTCAGTGCATCGGGAACTATTAACTCCGGGAAAAGCAGACATCTTAATAGCCAAAGAATAGCCCTACGTGAGTTTGGGTCAGCCACATATGTAGTATTGCGCGAGATAGCATAGGCATTTGCCAAGGGAGTTACTTTTCGGGTAGATCTCTGGCTCATTTTGTGGATTTTGTACGCTCACTTCAGGTGTTCCACTATCGCAAACTATTTTTTCGAATCTGCTGTGGGCAATCGGCTACTGGCCGCAGTGTGCTCATTCAGGACTTCGGAACTGGCCTCACCTCCGTAGCGACTTACATTCTCTGATTTCCTGGTCCAATGAATCTTAAGTTCAACAAGCAAGCAGAGGAAGATCAATTCTGGTGTGTTCAGTGCATCGGGGTCAGGACATTAGTACGCATGTTTGAGGGAGACGCCGTGTCCGCATTTTTATCGACGAGTTAACTATTGAAAGCTTATCACCCTTTAAGTGTCTAGCCTCCAGATGTAATCCATCAAGGCATTCACGAGCCACTCCGAACAGTTGTTCGAAAAGTTTCCACGGAATACGACGAGCTCACCCGTAGCCTATTTCAGGGTCTAACACCGTGCTTTCTGCTGTTTGTGCAAGAACCCTGGCAATATTGCTTGAGATAGAGAAACCTTTGCCCCAGGTCCGGGATTATGCACTCGAAGAAATCTCTTACCGTCTTATGAATTTACCGTATTTATCTGGAATTCCAGCAAAAGTCATCAGTCCTACTTTTGAAAGATCTGCTTTCGTTGACTTTCCTGGTGTTGGGTTTACCACTAGTCCCGGGATTCCATCTCGCGAACCAGTTGTTGACCTGCAATAATCCAACTAACCTTTTTCTCCGGAGCTAAGTCAACTGGGTTGCGTGAATCGTGTTCGCCGGCTCCTTAAAAAATTCCAACTTCCTTTCTAACTCGGCCATTTGAATTCTACACGTATCTATCTCATACTTTAAATTATTTAATGACACAAATGTCACTGAGAAGGCCAACAGATTTAGCAATGATTAGAAAGCCAAAAACACTCAGACCTATTCCAGAGGCTTGCCGAATTGTTTCCCATCCAGATTTCGTGTCTTTCCCCTTTTCTAGGCATTTTTCTTGATATTCTGGTGCAATAATTCCGATCCAGTACTGCAAGTGCTTGTTCCTTGGTAGAGTAAAGAGCAGCCAAACGAACAGCTTCAAAAGCAAAACAAGATTGGTTGGAGTATTTTAATAATAATAATAATGGTTTATTTCGGAGACCCCCGAGGCATGCCAGGTGCATGATCAACTGTTTACAAGCGATGGATTAAGCAGACAAAACCCCTGAAAATGTAGGAATCTACGTGACTGGAGTTAGAAAAAAGAGGCTTAGAAGGGGGAGTAACGTAGGATAAAAGTATGGCATATGTATGCACACCAAAGAAAATGTGCTGGGTTTAAATGGACCCATAGACGGATTCAAATGGAAGCCCGGTGAGTTTGAAAAGTCAAGGTCAGGTGGGGCTCCGGCTGGTCAGTATAGGGACATCTGAAAGCTGAATGATGTACGTGAGAAAGGCTAGAAATCGGCATAAAATCTGTAATAGCAGGAGACGATGGGGAAAAAATTGAGATTCACTGCAAAGGATTAGGCAGCAAAGAAGCATTGGTACTCTGCAATAGATGGTCGGCAAACAGGACACAAAACTCTTTGTAAAACAGGGAGCGAGTAAAGTAAGACGTAAAAGGTGAATCAGGCAAAAAAATAGTTCATAGGAATTGGACACATTAGGTGTGGGTTATAGATGTAGAAGGAATGGATGCATATCATGGCGGTCAGAGGGATGTTAGCAAGAGAGATGGCCTGTGAGGAAATGCAAGATACAGAGCGAATGCATATATACATGTGTGCGCTTGTTTATATATATGTATATATATATACATATAAGGGAAGCCGGATCAAGAACAATGGAGTCCTAGAAAGAAATTACCAGTTATTAGGAGGGGCAAGTTAGGTTAGGTCGAATGTTTGTAGAATTAACTTTGGAATATTGTGGTGAATTATCTTCATGACAGGTGAACTTGGCGGATCAACAGAGAAAGTGGAGAATGCGGAAGCACAGAAAAGACGACAACTGAGGAGCGGTTCGAATAAAGGGGAGATGAAGGAAAGTATCGAAGAGAACAGGTAAGAATGGATCTAATAACCTGATTTATGTAGGTGAGACATGTGGTGTCGGTCAAGAATGGGAGGAGCATTAATGATTGGGCTTATTTTATTCAGCAGGGAGATGGTGGCGATGGAGATGGCTAAGCAGCGCAGAGCGATTGAGTGTAAAAAGTGGAGAAGGTTACCTGGGAAGTGAAACTGTCCGCGGTACAAGATATCTTGCTGCTGCTGCGTATGCAGCAGCTGTGACGGAAAACAGCGTGGGAGAGGAATGAACAAAAGGGATACCAGGGGGTAATGGCAGGTCAAACGGACTGAAGAAGTGAATGAGAGCCATGACGAAACAGTGAGTTTACATTAGGTGGCAAGTGAAAAAGCAGAACGGTCCAAAAGGCACGCATAAAATGCCTGTATCAAACAGTAGACGAAACAGGAGATGGGAGCACGGGCCAAAAAAGGCAGGTGAGACATAACCAGTAAGATCATCTCATTGCAGGTGGAACACGAAAAAGACAGAGAGGAAAGAAGCACCGGGACAGGTAAACCGGTGGACGAACATGTCGCATGAACAATGGATGTGCGTCGGAGTCGGGGACATAAATTGGGAGCTGCGTGCATGCCGGCAATTTTACGAGTGGATGCAAATGGACGATACTAATCGGAGCACTGTCAAGTGGAAGGATCCACGGAGGAATCGCGGATCCAGGCAAGGAAAATAGAGTGATAGTGATTGAATAATAAATGTGACTGTGAGAGATGCAGAGTTTGGAACGGCAGTTCTAATATAAGAATATGTCATGAGTGCGGGTGGGGCTGGTGTGTAATGGTATTAGGCATAAGAGGGGAGAACGAGGGAGGGTTTGACAGAACGGTAGGCAATGGGGCGTAAGCATGCGATCAGTGATCTTTATAGGCCTAGGGTGAAACCAAATGAATAGGTACTACAAGCCGGTAACGCCGACATTGGTGAAGAAATCAAATATTGGCGGTCGACGGCAGAGTAAAGTGGTTAGGACGATAGTGACGTGCAATGAGAGGTAACTTAGTGAGAGTCGATAGGAGCAAGGACAGAACGGGTAGGTGTGCATACCATAGAAGAACGAAGAAGTGAATATGTTAGGAGCGACAGGTGGGCGTACAGTGGCGAACAAGGATGGTTGGAGCATGCGGTCTGCAGCTGACAGCACAAGAGCGTGCGATCCGCAACCGGTGCTGGTAGGTAGGACTGACCGTGCGCTGGACACCCAACCTGAAAAACACTTCCAGGTGAACACAAGGGTGTGATCCACCAGTCTAATTGCGCTAGCACATAGTTGCAGACGACCTGCACGCCCGATGTGCGCCGGCCAAAGCGGTGGATCTGACCGCGCCCAGCACCTTTGGGAGTGGCACCAGTGTTTGTTGATGGTTATGCACGTGGGGGTAGTCCAACTGTGAAAGTATGAGACATAAGTTCGGCTGTCGGATGGTTAGGTTGCAAGGGGCTCCAGTGGACGCAGCCAGCGGCTAATATTAGACCAAACAGCCGCGTTATCCTGACGCGTATACCAAAGTAGAGGGTGAAATGCACTTAAGAAGAGAACTGGAAAAGAAGAGCAGATAAAAAGAGCAGTCAGGGTGTGCCCCTACTATGGATCAACGGTTAATGGAGGCATATAAAAACCAGTAAAGGACGAGGCACAAGAGTGACAGAAAATACGGGGGTAGGTGGAAGCAAGGTGGTTGAAATTAGTGGCATTTCAATTTGTCTGATTCATTAAGGAAATGGACATAGGTAGTCTAACGTTGAGAACTCAGTCAGGTAGATGAAACTGTCTATCGTTGATTGTGTCCTTAATTGAAGGGAGCAGGGTCGGCGAAGGAGTTGGTCTTAGGAGTCGAGGCCCCTCTCGTACGCTATATCTTCTGTCATGCTTATATTGGATAACTGGAGTGCACGAGTGGCGCTGAGATATGGGATGAGTGCCGACAGAAATTGGGACTTCGTTTGTGATGCTCGAAGGGTGATGGGCAACTTGTTACAGACTTTGGAGTAGACAAGTAGGAAAAAACGTGACTGTATGGCCGACTTAGCTATGCTAGAAGGGACAGTAAAAGACCTGTGCCGAAGTAAGTAGGGGGTTCCACGGGAGAAGCTTACTGAGTCAAAGGAAAAAGACCGGTTATGGAGCTGGTTATACAAGAAGGCTAAGTTTAGTCCTAAGCGGCGGAGCCAGATTGGGTCAAGATTCAGATTTTGGCATCGTTCTCTGTAGTTTAAAGACGTGGACCAACCGAGTAGTTGTTTGGTGAAACGCCTTTGTATGCTTTCAATCGCAACTCTGTCGAATTTCGTCATGTTAAAAAATATTATTGGGCAGTATTCGAGTAAAGGCCTGATGTGTGATTTGTAGATGCTGATGATGCTGTCTCGGAGACGAAAGGAGCAGAAGAGAAGGGCCACACTTCTTCTAGCCTTGTCCGCTTGGATGGCGGTGTGATCAGAAAGGTCAGGGAAGCAGGAATAGTTGAAGCTCAAATCGCGGATGGTAGGTCGGCTGGCTATTGGGGACCCACCAAAAGTTAAGGATCCGGGGGCAATCGGAACTTGTAGGTTAGGACCTCACACTTATCAGTGGAAAAGCTCATCCTCCAGGTGTGGCACCAGCGGTCAAGTGCTGCGAGGTCAGGGGAAATGTTGCAAAGAGTAGGGATAGCATCATTAGAATTGAAGGAGTAAACTATTTTTATATCGTCTACAAATGAGAATGGCGTGCCGTGGTGTGCTGGATCCAATGCGCCGTTAATGTACATCAGAAGTAGGAGAGGACCCAGTACGCTTCCCTGTATAGCGCCACTTGTAACAGGTTTCGGTTTAGAAGTATGTCCATTGGTGAGGACCACTTGCGAACGATGAGCGGGATAAGATTTCAGCCAAGAAAGCAGCTGGTCAGCAATGTCGAATGAACGCAATTTGGAGATAAGATACAGGTGTGGAACACGGTCGAGGGCTTTTGACAGATCTAGGTGGACAATTACTAATGCCTTCCCCGTTATTAACAGCCTCAGTGACTAGGTTGGGGAAGTCAAACTGACATGTGGTACATGATCTTGATTTAAAAAACCCGTGCTGCCTATCGCTAAGAAGGTTTGAAGTGAGAAGATGTGTGGTAATGCCACCTTTCATGATCGTTTCCATCATTCTGGAAATAATAGGGACATGGTTGATGGGACGGTAATTAGCGAGTTCGTAGACGAGTCCTTTTTGTGTCGTGGAATGATGACTGAACGCTTCCAGTTCGACGGTACCAAACTAAATTTGAATGACAAGGTGAATAAGTTCAGTAATAGAAGTGGAAGGTCCGATCCACCGTTACTGATTGTAGCTGGGGGCAACCCGTCTGGTCCAGGATGGGCAGATGTTTTATAGCGTGAAATGAGCCTGGAAAAAACGTTTACTTCAAAAGTTAGGGTAGATAGGGAAGAGCTAGTAATAGCCAGAGGATTTGAGGGTGCTGTATCCGAGGCGGGGCCATGGAATTGTCGAAGAAGTGATTGAAGGCTTCAGCAATATCAGAAGGGGAGGTGGCGGAAGTTTTATTCGGTAACACAACGTACTGGATCATAGAATCCGTCGCCGAATTCCTAGATTTGTGTAGAAGTGAGAGTTTCAATGTTTTATTGAGATGCTTTAGGGCTTTGGCTTCATCGTAGCGGAGCTGTTTTTCCTTTAGGTCCCGGATAATATCAGTAAGACGCGTAAGTCTCATGAGAAGAGAGAAGTCGTGATTTTGGAGGTGAAGTCTTTGCATCTTAATGTACTTTCGTTGGGGGGAGGCAAGTTTGGACCTCCCAAGGGAGGAGTTTTGGGATATCAGGCTAAGTTTCAGGAGGCAGTTGCCTGTGTTAAGATAAAAGTGATCAGCCGCTTGTTGGGGGTCAGCCGTTAGAAAAAAACCGCTCCAATCTTGGTTACGGATGAGATTGGGAAGAGGGACGCAATTGTTCACTGGGGTCAGAGAGCCTGCTGAATAAGGATGGAATGAAAGATTACCAGCCACTATCTTATGGTCGCTACCCGGAAATTCATTCAGAAAGGAAACCGAAAAGTGGGAAACGCTGTAGCTGAATATAAGATCTAGGATGTTGGCGTTTCTAGTAAGGGTTTTAACGTGTTGCACCCAGCCCCCAACGTGAGTATGGGACACAAAGTCTATTAAGTTGGGAGGTGCCGTGAGATTTCGCCAGGATATTTTAGGCCAGCTAAAATCGCTGGCTATGATTTTCGCTGCCGAAGGTAGTAGTGAAAGGTAATCAAGGGCTTCACTAAGGGAGTTGAGTCTGCAATAGTAGATGAGGGCGGGCGATAGACACAACCAATATGCATGACTACAGTTGAGAACCGAATTGTGAGCCACAGAGAATCCGGAATTGAGTCTTGTGTGGCATGGCTGATGGGGACTACTGAAAGGGCGTGCAGTACGTACACAAGGCACCCATTTCCAAGTCTGTCGATCCTATTTACCCTAAAAACCTTGTAACCTTCAAACATAATTTCGCTTGTGCTGGTATGTTCGGTGAGCCAGGTTTCAATAATAAAGATGATGCCAGGACTGGATGTTATGACACAATTTTTTAAGTGATGAAGCCTATTTAAGATTTACCGCGAGTTAAATAAGATGAATGATAACCCACTCATGTGGAAGTGAGCCTCAAGGTTAGGTAACGTATGGGAGTTTTTGGTCCGAGGAAGTGCACGGTGAGGGGCGTGAGTTGGAGCTATTACCGAAGAGGAGGAAAAGCCAGCGTTGGATGCCTCCTCGATGGTGTCTGAATAATCAGCCGCGGACGAACCGGAATTCATCAATTTTCGGTTATTACGAGGTGAAAGAGAAGACCTTAGGCGAAGTAGTCCTGCTACCTGTTCTGGTTCGTTCGCATCGTTTGATGCTCCAGTGCAGTGACAGAATACGGAGTTATAGAAGGTATTGGCTTTCCCACGTGAAAACCCTGGTATTGGTTGGTGTTGTGTGGTAATAGCAGGCCTCAACGGATAAGGACTAAAAGAGTTTGGGTAGCTTTGCCGCCCATCGATGCGGCTTTCCCGGGTGGGGAAAGATAGGAATCGGCATCTGGTAGAGCGGGTATATGGAGGTTGTTTTGGAAGAAGGTAGTAGTAAGCAGTGTTGCGTAGTTGGCCTGCGGAGTTCGGTGTGCTACTGAAGGTATGAACGACTGGTAAGGTGCCGGTATTGAGAAGTGGTTCATTAGGGCTAGAAGAGATGAAAGATTGTGGGATTGTATGCCACGGGGTGGGGAAAATTTACTCGAAGGGAGATTGTGGATGTGTCCTGCGAGTAAAACGACTGTGATGGGGCAAAACGAAAATTTTGGTATGGTAAAGGAACTAACGGGATGAACGGTGGAGGCACGGAAAAGTTAGGAAATTATGAGCTAGGCAGATGCAGCTTTGAATAATAGTAGTGAATTGCTTTGCCAGCATCGCCCGCATAAATGCGCGTAGAGCTGGGGTTTCGCTGGGAGGAATTACGGTTTGAGAAACTATCTATTTTAGGAACAGAAACTGTAGGTCCCGGCATTAATGACATCTTACTAGGGTATCTGTTCGCTTCTAATCTTTGCATGACCCTCGGGGTGTAGCCTGGTTATATGTATATATATGAACTAAATGTTCAGCCCTTCAGTAGGGATGGAGTGTGGGTTGCGGAATTCTGGATTTGCAGCCATGTGTTACCGTTGGTATCGACACTCTGCATTGGGGGCTGAGTGTAGATCGTTACCAACTTTCGCCCATGGGTGATAAGTTAGATTGCAACAGCGAGGTTGTGTCCTTAGGTACGCTACTTCTTTGCAGCTTGTTTACGGGGGTATGCCTTGAAGGCTGACGGGTTTGATTCGAACGAGAATGACCTGGCAATGGTATGGTGCTATCAGGCGGACGGGTTTTAGTCGTGGCTATGTGGTGTGGACAAGAACGACCATACGTTGATTTATGTTTCGCCTTAGAAGGGTGATGCAAAGTTGTTAGGTCCGGGAACCTACGCTATTTAGGTAGCTGCTCCTGATGCACAGAGCTAGGCTATCTGGCAGGACCTGGTGGATTCGAGTCCCAGGCATCTGCTACACTATGGACGAGCCCAGGTCGCTCGGAGACTGGTGGATTGGAGGAGGCTTAGGCGTTGCCTCAAGGTCTACATCAGACAGTTGTTGGCTGATAAACGTTGGTTGCATAGAGTAGGTTAGGGGAATGACGGGGTTAGGTGTCTTTTGGGCGGATTCCTGCTTTGGATGTTTGCGAGAGTTCGACTTTCTCAGCACTTCTCTTTGTAGTGGCGTTTTGTCGGGTGCTATTCGAATGTTCTTGTATGGCGAATAACTAGCAATAACTGTTTGTTTATTAATAAACTCACTGGCTGTCAGTGAGTCCGGAAACTGGAAAAGTAGGTGGCATTGGTGTCGTTGTTTTTGTTTGCGTGGTCTGCTGCTACGGCATATCACCCTCTCCATGTTGGCGGCCTTTAGCAAGGTACTGCTGACTATGTTGAGTGGAGTCCTATCAAGAACGTTAAATATAATGGCGTGATTTGAGTTTCTTATTTGTTTTGAAACCTCTGCAGATCGGCTGTCAACAAAGTTACACGTGGCAACTAAGTTGCAGTCCATAGTTACCATAGAGGGCTCGGGGAGTTGAGCCAGTGGTATCAGGATTCTGCTGGCTCTGTCAAGAGCTTTATTCCGCGATTCGAGTGAGCTAACGTGTTGTAAGATGCTGTCAATCTTGCTATTTGCGTCATCATAGATGTTCGTTAATGAGACGGGGCATGGCGTAGTGATTGGGGAACGTACGGCTACGCGTGCCAAAATCTTGCTGGCTGGTCTGCTTCTTTTGGAATTGCGCATTGTGACTGCAGGCTTCGGATAACCAACTAGTTGTATTAAAAATTTAGCGACCGCAAAAATTCTAGATACGGAACGGAGCTGAAATTCTATAGGGAGTCACCTAGAATGTTTGCAAATAGGGTTGACCAGGTGGTTTCACTGTTTGGACGAACTAGAGTTAGAGTTTTAGCCAAGCAGGAAACGATAACTAAAAGGGTTGATTTTGCAAACAATCGCTAAGTATTTTATAGATGGGCTCACAAGGGGTGATTCGTGGCAGGTATAGATCTAGATTTCCTAGTAAAGGGTTGTGTTGATTTTCCACGGTAATAAGTTGTCTTGTCTTGTCTTGAAGTCTTGAAGTGCTACACGGGTTCGAAGCTATGAGCCCAATTGTCCCGGTTCTTGAGGAAATCTTTGATCTTCTGTCAGATTCACAGGGCTGAAACGAGAGTAAAAAGAAGCGGGGGGGGGCGGGGTGGCAGCGAAAACAAGATACACATAACATCATGCAGTGTCACACTGTGGACAGTGCCTTAATCTGAGTGGGGGTGCGGCATTCATGAACATATGTGCGATAAAAGACATCTATTTTGTTTTTTTTGACAAGAAATTATTGGGAGAGACCCAGGTGGAGGTCTAGCTTTTTCTCGAAGATAGTTTTGTTCTGCGAGAGAACAATATCTTCCGGAAGTGCTTTCCACAGAGTAATAATCCTAAAGCTAAAAAGGTTAATCCTTAATGAAGTGCGTGGCCTCGGTTTGAAAACTTTCTTGCTGTGACCACGGAGAGAAGAGGCTGGACAGACGGAGAAGAAGCAATTGCTTTGGCCTGATGCAAACTAGTGGAACATCAAAAACAGATCACTTCTTACGCGTCTTACGTCAAGGGGATAGATGTTGAGGAGTTAAAGGCGGACGGGATAAGGTAGATGGGATAGACCCTTTACTGCCTTAGTGGAGGCCCGCTGAACTCTTTCTAGGATCTCACGGTCTCGGACAAGACCAGAGTGCACTATCTGACTACCGAACCCCAGCAGAGGTCGGATATACGTGCCAAAAATTATGGGAAAATCATCCCTAGAGATGCGCGGGAAGGACCTTCGAATCATATTTAGAACTCGAAAGGCAGACTTGCTCGCAGGTTGATGATGATGAGCGAAGGGCAAGTTACAATCTAGCCAGAAACCGAGCACCTTGTGTCGGTCAACCCCTGGCAGTGTGGTTGCTTCGTTAATAGAAAACGTGTGACCAGTCTCTCTGCCGAGGGACACGCTCGCGTTAGTCATCATTAACTGGGAGTGTCCAAATCTCGGACCAGCGTTTTGTTTCATAAATTGCAATTTGCAGGTCTTCAACGTTTGAACTCGTCTGCGTACATGGCATTGTTCGAAGGAAGGACAGTCGGAAGATCGTTTATATAGATTAAGAAAAGAAGAGGACCTAAGACCGACCCTTGGGGGACCCCAGTTGTTACTGGGGAGGGTTGAGACAAAACATTCCCCACATCTATCACAAAGGTGCGGTCGGTAAGGAAGCTGCTTGGGATGGCTAACATGGAGCCTGTGATCCCGTGTGTCTGCAGCTTATAAAAAGAGGGGCATGGGGGACCTTATCGAAGGCCTTTGAAAAATCGATGAATACAGCGTGCGAGAGCTGGCCATCATCATAGGCTTTCGTTAGACTATCCATGACAGTAAGCATATTGGTGTTGCATGATCTGCCGGGAGAAAACCCATGTTGTGACAAGGAGAGGATCTTATTTCTATGAAGAAGGGAAAGAACCTCACTCTTAATAATTCCCTCGAACTTTTGCTGGTGATGCTAGTGAGGCTTATGGGTCTGTAACTAGAAGCAAAATGTCTACCACCCTTCTTATAGATGGGTGCGATCACTGTTTTTTTTCAGCCACTGGGGAAAACTCCATCGTCAACACATCGCTGAAAAAGCGAGGCATAAGGAGCAGCTAATGTGTCCGCGGCTTCCCTGAGAATACGGGGGTGGATTAGGTCAGGACCCATAGAGCAATATTGGTTGAGCCGTCGGAAACCTTGAGCGACTGCACCAATGGGAATAGTAACGCGGTTAAGAGTGGTAGTCAGGGATAATGGGTGCATGGTAGGGTGGGATGATATGGGTATGGAGCTAAAAACTAAAGGGAAGTAGGAGCTGAATGCCTCGGCTACTTGGCTAAGGGAAGTGATTGGAGATCCGGCACTATCTTTGAGAGCTAATGGCGTCGGAGCTGTACCCCTTAGACGGCGCATGTACTGAAAAAAATGCCTTATTGGTCCGTGCTCGATCAAGTACGGATCGTTGGACTGCGTTCTGATAGGACCTAATCTTGTCTTTGCATATGTTCCGTATGATCCTGAAGTCTTCTGCATCACGGGCAAGGCCTGTGGCTTTATATCTAGCAAAGAGGCGTGCGCGTTCGTCTATAGTGCGCCTAATGGGGAGAGGGAGGGGCCGCTTAGCGGTCTGTGGACCACGAATTCTGGGGACAAATAGCCTATCAGCTAAGGAGATTAACTCTGTGAGATTCTCTGCCATTTCATCAGCAGAGTTACCTGTGTTAGTTGAATTTAGCTGGGAGAGAAAAAATGCGCAGACTTGGTCAAAATTGGTCCTTATGAAGGATCTCAAAACTTTGGTTTCTTAGGGAAGAGGAGGCCATTTCACGATATAATCGAATTCAATGAGAATGGGATCATTTTTGCTGGGGGGCGGCAAGTAATGCTCCACATCTATTAGGAACCGATCATTATTGATGACCAGGTCTAGTAGGGACGGGGCGTGGCCTGTGCGATATCTAGCCGGATCTCTCACGTTCTGCACCCATGAGTTTTTCAGTACGAAATCAAGGAGGGGTTTGCCAAAAGTAATATCTGGGGCATCAGCTCTTTGCCAGTTAGTACTGGGAGAGTTGAAGCTACCAGTGACTAACAGATGGGTGAATTCTGTGAAGCTTTTCAGGGAGCCTAATAAGTCTATGAGACCTAAGCCGTCAGTTGAATTGCATGCGGCAGGACGATAGAAAACACCAAGCAATAGGATGTCTGTCCTAGAGAGAGTCAACACAGCCCACAAGCAATCAATTCATGAAAAAGAAGGGGTTGTCAGTAAAGTGGGTGGAGGGATCGAATTATCGTAGTGTATGGTGATCCCGCCGGCACGATCTCTACTGGAGTCCTGCCTTACTGTGAAGTGTCCCGGAATGAATATTTCGGCACCAAATATGTCAGGGGTGAGCCAGGTTTCTGTGAGGGCTATGATCTGAGGCTCCCTATCCACTGCAAGCTGCCGAAGCTCCGGGATCTTATTCGACACACACAGGCAATTGCTGTAAAAACACTTAAGCAAATGCTCAGGAGTTGTTGCAGAATCGCCAGAGGCAACTGATTTTGAGTTTGAGGAGTGGGAAAGATGGGGACTCGGGGATGGAAAGGAAGTCCTGGGGGAGTCGAGGGCTGAAGATATTGGGGGGCTAGAGAGTAAGCAGACTGCTGGGGGACCGGCAGGTTCCGATGTTTAGTAACCTGGGGGATATCATACCAGGCGGATGGTCTACATCCTTCGGCCACCAAAAAGGGTGGGCTGCTTTTTGTGGTTTGCCCTTCTGCGCACTGCGTGATGCCCTGTTCTGAGTTTTCTTGTTGGTGAGCTTGTTTTTCATGACAGCACCAGATATATTATCTGGTGCGTTAACCTCCTCACTACATCTATCAGCACAAACAGGTTGCAGGTTCATGTCTGGGCTTAAGAATAAGTGAGTCTCGTCGGTTGAAATAGTCTTATTGGCTATGTTGGGGCCTGGGATACTTTTCGTAAGCGACAGTTGTTTAGTGGCAGTAGGCGCACAACTGAGAGTACTTTCGGAGACGGGCAGTGGTGTCAGTAGGGAAGCGAGGGATGGTGGGCATGCAGCTCGGTTCTCAAGGCGAGTTACCTGGAAAACTGGCAGCACTCTGGGCTTAGGATCGGCTTTTTGTGTAGTTTCTGCCTTAGCTTTCTCACTGCGGAGCCTCAGGTAAAGTGGCTTATCAGTGGATAAGCCCTTGAGCCCTTTAATTTCCTCCTTGAGCTTTGCGGCCGAGGAAACAATTTGTTTGGCTGCATCTGTGGAGCCCATTTCAATGAGAATACCATGAACCCGGTTGCTGCGTCTGGTTACCAACCAAGTGGACCGACCTTTGAGTGGGAAAGGGGGCTTAAGGCGGTTAAACCCCTGGGCGTAGGTGTCATGAAGGTGATCCGAACTGAGAAAGCGACCCCAAAGGATGACTCGCTTGGAGCAATTTTCGGTGTCCTGCAAAATCTTGGCGGCGTCAAGAATTTGCTGCTCAGAAACTCTACACACCTGATCGGTTGCCTGGGACACCGAGAGGGATTTGATTACCAACTTCCTCAGGCTGGTCAGCACATCCTTAAGGGTGCGGACGGTGGCCCTTAGCTCAGCTATCTCCGCAGTCTGACTATTGACTGCACGTTTTAGTGCATCCGTTGCCAGCGCATTATGAAGGACCGTTTGGTCCGGGTTGAGGAATGAGACGTTGACCACAGAAGGGGAATCACACTGCCTCATGTGGAAAGTAGCCTCATCTGAGCGAGCGGTTATATCAGTGGTGAGGGGCATTGACATTATTCAGGATACAGTGGGCACAGATAAAGATAACCTTAAATGGAGGGGGACGAGCTGTGTGTTCTAAAAATTTCAAAAACAGCTACACTCGCCGAGGGAGACGACCGCACCGCTGGTGTACCTCAGCTCGCACAGTTTGCACAGTTATGGACCCACAGTGGTGTGTCGCAGTTATAGCCACGGACAATTTGATGCTTCAGAGTAGATAGCTATTACTACTAGGTGCTAAGTAAAAACAGGCCTAAAAGATGGAAAAGGGAAAAAACGAGACAACCCGATATATACGTCAAGTTGGCCTTGACCTTGTCACTTCAGCTCAGATGCTCGTTCCTTGCCGAGAGTAAGAACGAGAAACTCCAGTGGGGACGTATCACAACTTCCCACCCTTAGCCTGCTCGAGCAGTGTGCTTATCGTTTTTCCATGATAAGCAGCCCCCAGCTAACAGCAAGTGCTGGAAAATTTCAACGGACAGGATAAAAATGCAAATCAAAAATCCGTGAACACTTCAGAGAAGTGTAAAGGCGCTCTCTTGCACGAGCCTGCACCAACAAATCCATTCTGTCTAAGCATATTTGTCACACATAAAAGACGAAGCCCTCTGCTTCAGCACTCCTTTTACCTGACGGCACCCAGGGTATTTCATCTAGGCCAGTGGTTTAAACTTTTCTGGATAATTTTTGTTCTATTTTCGACCATTTGCCGACGTTAACCTGTCACACTGTGCCTTCAAAAGCTGCTGATCGAAACCTAGAAAGCACCCACTTCTCGGTTCGGGAAGTTGAACTAAAACTAAGGCATATCACCCCATATATATCAATGGGCTCGGACGACATATACCTGGGGATACTGGGGGAAAGCTCAAATATTCCGGCCTCCATATATCTTATCCTCTTCCAAAGCTGCCTAGACTGCGGCACTTTCCAAAGCCCACGGGAGGAAGTCATAATCACCTCTAATCTTGACGGGGGTGACCGGCACTTCCGATCTAGCTACAGGCCGATGAGCCTAACCAGTATCCCCGGCGAGGTCCTTTGATGCATCATGAAACTCGGGATGTCGAGCCACTTGCGGATGAATGACTCAATTTTCCCTCTCAAACAGAGACCCCTGCCGGGCTGATCGTGCACCTCCAGCGTGCTATTTGTCATGGGTAGTTTGAGGTAGGCCAGCAACTGGAGCCAAACCTCCAACATCGTCTTATACCGGTTTTGTGAAAGCCCTCGACAGGGCGCCACACACCCTGGCGTCAAAAGCTGGAAAGGCACAGTGTCGCCAGCAAGCTCTTCTGAGTACCTAACGGAGCATTTTCAGTGTGCTTTCCGGGGCTTCATATTCTTTGCTATCCCCAACCACTACAGGAGTTCCTCAGGGCTCTGTGCCGGGTCTCCTTCTGTTCCTGGTCTGCATCAATGATCTCCCAGATGCCGTGAATTCCGCAATAGCCATGTGCGCGAATGACTTTGCTATCTGGGACCCTCCTAAAACAAAACTGTTGTCCGCTATGGATGCGACCAGGCGCTGGTCAGCGGATTGTAGCCTACAGATAAATGACGATAGATGCACCAGCTCCTCCTTCGGTGTCTCTGTCGATCAGCCCCTTCGAAATAACGAAATACTGTCAATTCAGGGGGTGGACCAATGTCAGGTGCTGGGTACCTGGCTGACTGGAAATCTCTTTTTTGATCACATCAAAAGTATAGAATAGTAGAGTCGCATCCCGAAATTTTTACCCTAATAAAAGGACGTTTTCGCCACGTCCAAGAAAGATTATGGGATTATTTCTGCACCTGGTTCCGCCCCGTCCCAGGATACGGCAGCCTAACAGCACACACAGGTTCCATCCGTAGGCTTAACTAGTTCCAGACAGTTTAGAGAAATGCCACAAAAGCTCTACAGGGGTTGGCCAACCCTTTCTACCTTTTAGGACTGATTGCACTCCACTATACCCCCTGAGTTGAGGCGCATTCGAAAGAGTATTTGCCTAACTGTGCATCATTTCTCTTCCGGGCTTTTTGGCAGGTTCTTCGCTTGGTCGTGCTCATTAGCCCTTAGAGGGCATACTAAGAGATTACTCAAGCATCGGCCATAGACATTCCTGCGGCATCACGAATTTTAAGAGTAGACGTCAAAATTTTCAGCAACAGGACACCGTGGGTAGCCGTAGTTTCAATGTATCAAACTTATGTGCAATTGCCCGGCCGATACGAACCGGTTTCGAGTTTGAGCTGGGCAATAGCACCTCATGAACATACTGAAGAGTGCTTTAGCACAAGCTGCCAACGAAGCTTTTTAAACCAAAATGACGCAAGCCACGGATAAAGGAGGCTCAACGGGAGTCTCTGAAAGGAGTGAAAGCTGAACAGGGAGCAGTAAAAAAGAAAATTTGTACGAAAGTGAAATCGGCAACTTTGATGTACACGAAAACAACAGTAATCCACAGAGATGATGTAAACCCTGAGTGGCGGATCTATCTGGGTTTAGTATACGAAGTTATGAAACTGGGAGACGTGGGAAAAATTGTATGAAAGTGCACTTGGAAACATTGTCCAATGTGAAAGAAACAGCAATCCATAGAAAATGAGTTTAATTTTAGGACCACACACCAGTATCATTCGCGAAGGAGAGGGCCCACCCGTAGGGTCCTCACTGGTGAAGAATCAATTTCAAGCCTGGTACGTTTCGAAGGAAAAACAAAATCTTTCAGAAGACACCAGGGTGGAAAATCTTTCCACAGGCTTGAGCCTCGCTATGTTGTTACGATGACAGATACATACTGACTTACTGAGTCTCTGTGTTATTCAGCGACGTTACTGAGAACCGCGGATGAGGATAATAAGTGGCCCCAGTTTTCGGATGGTGTATCGAAATTTAGTGAACGGCATATTTCTTTGTTAGGTATTCCAGCCGTGTTAACGCGTTGTTCCAGGCACGGTCCAGGAACAGTCTGGGAGCGACTCTCTGGTAATGTGCGTCATCCCGCAGGTATGGGTTCCCTGGTGGGGTAAAGAGTAAGTGTCGTTTATTCAGCCGGGTTTGACGAGGTATGACGGATGAAACAGATGACCTTTAGCGGCTGGCGTAGTAGCAGGTCGCGATCGAACTACCATTTGTGTAGGCTCCAGTGGCGATATCGTCAGGGGAGGTGCTGCGTTAGATCGTACCCCATCTACTGAGAAGCAGTTTGGGGTATGTAACGTAGTGTGGCTTGAATGCATTCTTGGTTGCTCTGAGAGGCTCTAGTTGGGTCTCTGTCTGCGCGAGTCAAATGACACTCCTCGGTCATTCAGAGTAAATACTGAGATAGACAGCGAAGTCGAACCTTGAGGGACCTGAAACAAATGGGGTTTGCAGGCTGGACATGCTTCCAGCTGTGAGTTATGTTAACCAAGAAGGGCAATTCATGAGGAGCTGGTTGGGTTTATGTAAGCAGGGCAATGACGAATTTTAATTTAGACGGTCCGTGGCTCCTATTCCGTATTCTGACCTGATTTTCAATTCAAAAGTTTAAAGGGCGTAGGCTTGCAGGGGACTAAGCTTTACTGATACAGGATGGAGCTGTCGCGAACACCGGGTGGAAAATTATGTGTGCTTTCAAAAAGGGTTAATGATTTGAAAGTTGGCTGGGTGGAGCTAGGATGATAAAAATCCCAGGCGGTACAGTTACGGGGGACTAGAAATGGTAACCCCCAATTCCGTTTGCTTATGCAGGAAGCAGGCCAGCACCGAGGCGGTAAGTCTGGTATGAAAGAACATTTTGTGAGTGAGCAGGACCGTTACCCTACTAATACATCACTATATTCGTTGCTACCTCTTCTGATATAGTGGTTGGCGTATACTAGATAAAGTCTAAAGGGCTTTGGAGTAAGATAGTAGAAGAAACTACGCAGGGTGTCGATGGTGATACACTGAGGAAAATTGCTCTCACACAGGGAAACGTAGACTCTTGTTTGGCTGCCCTCCGACTCAATGGAGCAGGCATACTAAGATTACACTTGAATGTGAACAGAGCAAATTCGTGAATTGGTTACTGCATGGTTATCGTGGTACCTCTGTCGTTGTTAGCAAGCTGCAAGGCAGGACAACACCACTGTGAGGACCATTTCGGAAAACCGTGAGAGACGGGGAGGGGGAAGGGCAGAATTTTCATCAGGGAAGCCAACTCTGACGGTTTGTATTCGGTGCTGAAGTTAGGCGGCAATTGGGCCTGCTTTAGGTAAGGAGGTATCATGGTACACATCTGTTAGCACCCAGCATGTGCGCTGCAAAGGGGATCCACTATTGGTAAAGATTTTTGTTATTTTTTACAATTGTATCAAGCCAGATATCTGGCAGTCTGAGAAGGCCGAGCTGCCTTTTGTAGGTGACCACGGCTCTCATGCCCTAGCCAAAACCTGGACCGCACGCAGCAAGCCACTTTGAGAATAGATCAACCAAACCAGTCATTCAGCAGCAACACTTCGGCCTGGAAACATGAGTCACACGTGACGAGGCTGATATGCCTGGAAGACGAAGCAGTAGGGTGTTTTTCTCTCCTTTTCGTGCCAACCCCCTAAATTTTGATGTTCATGTCGTCTCGTCTGTAATCTACTCTGTGCTGGGAGACAACCATAGCCGAGAACATTCAGAGATGTGCCACGGAAACTCTCGCCACATCCTTTAATTCAAGAAAACCAAGGTGGCTTATCCGGGACACAGAAAGCAGGGGTAGGTAGTGTCCGCTACAGCCTGAGATTACTTGGTGGGGTTCATGTTCACCGAAGCACCATTTCGAGCGAAGAGGAGGCACTACAAGCAGGGCTAAAGGCGGGATAAAGAAACTGGCTGAATTTGACGGGTTTATTAATGATATTATGTTGAGTTTGTTCGGACACAGAGGCGTATGGACCGTAGTTTCTTCGGCCCTAAACCTAAATATTTGATAGACGGCTGTACTGGCCTGTGCATGATAGACTATTTGGTGGTAGAGATTAGGACTGTATTACAGTCCTAGATTGCGGGAGTGAACTGCTGAGTCTCTGTGTTGTGCAATGTGTTCCATAATGGCTGTCGGGAGTAGGCCAACCGCAAGTGGGTCTGAATAAAACTAGGAAGTTGAAATCGATTATTTGCTTCATTAGTACCATTTGCCAGTCTCATAGGCCTGAGCTGTTGAAATTTGACGACCGCACATCCATTTTAACGCGTTCACCGTTGGGGCAAAACATACTTCTTGTCCGGATGCCAGCAACATCGGTGATAAAGCTCTAATTCGCCGTGGCAGCTTGTTCCACATTGAAGCGTACTTACTGACGAAGTCTGGTTTAGATGTAAGCTTAGGCAAAGGAACGGGGACCAAGAACTCAAATTTACTTAAAGAAATAATGGGAATGGTTCTTACCTGCGGTGCTGGACTGCGTGATCTGTTTTTTGGATGTCGTGTAAGAAGAGGTTATTTCTCAGGCGGGGCAGCCATAAAACATAGATGTCCAGCGGACCTCACCAATCTATTTATTTCATGGGGAAGAAAATCCTGGGAGACAATTTGTGAAAGCCCATTTTACATTCTCAAAGGCCATTCAGTCTCTCTGTCGCGTGTTCGAGCAGATTATTGAGCGGTATTCCAGAAGGGGTCTGGAGTAGGACTTAAAACTGCTTAGCTTTCTTTCCAGTAACACGAAGGTTTACGTGTGGGGCCGATAGCACGGCGTACTTCAGCTATTTATATGGCTGAATGTTCCGAAAATTCAAACGAGAGTGAATGGCATTGACCCAGTTAGAGTACCTGAGAGTTTCTGGGCATGAATTGGTCGTTTATTCTAAATATTTATGTGGGGACTTTACAATTTTACATAAGAATAATATTTTTTCGGCGGAGAATCTCGTCTTCCAATCACCAATCCAGGAACTGAGGGAAAGCATTTCCCTCGTTATGTCACCATTGGTAGAGGCTAGCACTGAGGGCCCAAAAGTGTACACCAATTTGGTATCACCTGCAAACAGGAAGAGAAATTCCTGTCTGAAGAGGTCATCTAGATCGTTTACGTACATAAGAAAAGTAGTGAATCGAGTACACTACCACGTATCATACTGCCAACTACAAGCCGTGGGGGGGGGGGGTGTACGAAGCCTCACCTATATTCACTATTTCATCTTGGGCTGATCAATAATAGTGTATTATAGTATAGTATATTTCTTGACCGTGGTCAATACGCATGCACAAGGCAAGATCAGAGTATACAGCAGTACATGTCAATGTGAGGTATTCACAAATTCTAAATTTATAAACCACACAGCAACCGAAATACACCAGTAAAGTCATGTAGTGTTTGAGTGAACAAAAGTGGTAATGGTTGAGGCGGGAATTCCAAATCGGTTTCGAAATCGCTGGGGGCGGTGTGGATAGCTGTACAGTCATAGGATTGTTGATATGAGCGACAAATGGACGGTCGCTAACTAGTAACCGGACGGAAGAGATGCCGAAGAACATTGTTAGAAGTAAAGCAAGCGTGGAGCTATCAAAGTGCAGTCAGAGACACCAACGGGATATTGGACACTGATCCAGCATTGGGCAACTAATTGTGGAGGAAGCATGTGAAATAAGGGCAAGTGAGTCAAAGGTGATAATAAAACGGACCTTTTTGTGCAGGTGATTACAGTGTCATATGGAAATTCAAATGAAGGCGAAAAGCTTCGCAGGGACTTCGGTGAACTTTTGAAGAGCATGAATGGTGTATGGACATATAACGGACTTTTAAAGAAAAGAAAATCCGTCAATGAAACGGATTAGTGGAGACAAACGTCAATGGTTCGGCTAGTCAGGAGTTGGAAGAGTGTAAAATGTTTTTTTGTATGTGATAGAAAATTGTTAACCAAATTATGGTTGGCTGCAGATGGCTGGTATTCTGTTCCGTAAAGACCTCGGCTGCAGGTGGTGGCAGGTAGAATGTTGAGGGAAGCAGGTAAAAAAGGGCTGGTTTGACGAAGTTGACAGCTGCGAAGGCTGAGTTCCGGCCATTGGTTTCGTACTGCAACGCGGGAAGAATTGAACTGTTGGGTTGGATTATTTGGGAATAGACGTTAAGCGGATGTGTTGATGGTTGGTGTCTGAATCACCTCTGCGATCCGGTGAGACTTTCATGAGGTTTTGTTAATCCGTGTACGGTGCCCTATGTAACGTCAGCGGGCAAGAGTATAGGTTTAAACCATTTATCAAATCGTCCAGTCCTTACGGTAATCCGGAATAAACGTCGATTCGGCCGATGGCTACCCAAGTAACCAATGTAATCTGGAAGAGATCAGGAGTGCGGCAGTCTGGAGAGTGTTCCAGCTGTGGGTTATGATTATCGTTTATATGGAAGCAAGAAAATGAACATTTTGTTATCCGAACAATTAGTTATCGTTTGGCTAGTGGACCGGTCTATTAGGGTTCTCTAGACGGAGACTGGTAGCTTTCTAGGGTAGTTGGGTGATAGTAGAGATTTGGGGCGATATCAGGAAGGCGGTGGATGAGGAGAGGGTGTCCGTTTGGGAACCAGGAATAAAACAATAGTAGATGGTATTGTCTGGAAGAAGAATGAGAAAATAGGAAGATAACAGTCTGGTCAGTTCACCAGCTGTGGTCGAGGACGGCAAACAGTAAAAAGGGAGAAAAACACTGAGTGTTAAAATGAGGATTTTTCGTGTGGGGGCAAACGTGCTGGTATTCGGCAGGGGCATACGGATTCCGGTTGGAATGGGGTCTTAACTTACCATGAACACATGCGCAGAGGAGTGAAGTCTAGTTACTAAGGAATGGTAATCCGTGTGGCAAGGCTTCAGTGTACGAGAAAGGCGCAAAAAAGCAGGATGGGACGGCTGAGTTCTAGCCTGAGCCAGGAATTAAGTGAGAACGAGCACCCATCGCTAAAGGACGGAACGGTTCTATTTATATATATGCAAACTGTGTTGTAAAATGGCACAATCTAGTTAGGAAGGGGGACAAGTGGGTGGAGCATACCCAGGGTATATATATATATATTGATTTTTACGTGGGTGCGATCATCGGACGGGTCATGCGAAAGCGGTTGGACGCAAAAGACTATGGCAAGGAAAGTGAGATAGAGGTTAACGGTTAAGGAAAAACGAGGGAGCTTCGGGTCCACAGTTCCATATATTTCTTTCTTCTGCAGTAATCTGATATAGGAAGATGTCCAAAATGATCACGATCGCCGATTTTCCAGCATTGACAGCCTCCTTGCTCAGGTTGAGGAAACACTCCAAGCATATCACACGTGATCTGTTTCCAAGAAAACCATGCTGACCAGCTTGACCAGGTTACGATTAAGATGATGTGTCAGCTTTTCCTGAATCAATCTCTCCGCTTTTCCGGACAAGATTGGGGCGTGGTTCACTGGTCCATGGTTAGCTGGACCTGGACCTGACCATTTTTTTGCATAAGTATATTAATGGAAGTCTTCCTCTAGGAAGGAAAAAAGGCTGCATCCAAGTGATGAATTGAATGTTTATCAACAACTTGATAATGCTTATGCCACCTCGGCTGAAAAACGTCTGGCGGTGGAGCTTCGGGACCTGATATATAGGACGGTCTTGTGTCTGCTACCAGGGCTAAAAACTCTGCAAAGAATGACCATCTTTGAGTAGGTCACCAATATCATCGGATTTAGAAAAAAGCTGGAAGTGGCGTCATCCGTCGTTGAAGAGGGGGCAAAGCAAGTACTGAAAGCCTCCACAGTAAATAGCTGGTCTTGTCGAGTAAGTATTATTGTAGTTCACACATGGGATGGCTTGAGAAGATTACTTTTTCTGACCTCCATCAGCCTAATCAGTGCTTTCACCATGTTTGGTTGGCTGAAAGCATTCAGCTCCTGTAGTTTCTTGAAAGAATCTAATAGCGACTTTGTCGTATTGGATAAACGTGCTATTTGAAGATACAGTGAGAAGTTCCTCGATTCGATGAAACTTCGTTGGAGTTTGGGCTCTCGCACAGTATATGCGGACTTGACTCCCGTCCAACTAAAGGAACTCGCAGAACAATAGAAAATGATGAGTTTTGGCAATTGCGCTGATAATGCTGTACAACGGTTAGGAGACGCGAGACTGAGCAAGCTAGAGGTCTAAGCTGACGAGCTGGAGTGCTCCTTGCTGCTAGAGTCGCCTGGCGCAAGATGGCGATGCTGTTATGTCGGGCGGTGCCAGGTGGACTTAAACAAGCAGACTTCAAACAACCAGTTGATTAAAGTAACTGAGACTTAGCTGCATTTCTGACATGTCCAAGAGTCTGGTCAACGTTTGCTTGACCAGTGGCATACCTTGATGGATGAATGGTGAGAACCACTCAAATGTCCTACAGGACTTCTAAAATAAGCCAATGTGTACGACCGAAAGGGTTTATCATGCCGCACTGGTTGAATCGAGTCTGGGTGTGTGGAAGTACTTCGTAGTACAGTTTTCCTAACTATAAGCCACTTTATAAGACTGAGAAGAAAGCTTCGAAAATAAAGATTGTCTGTAGCTAGAAGAAGGCCTGGCACCGGAATCGGATGCTCCTGGAGAGCTGTTTTCATTCTCAAGCAAACCTAAGTACGGTCACTTATTCATAAACAGAGCGCTTCTAAGTTCTGAGCTCGCAATTGCATTTTAGTGGGTTTGGTGCCTGCCAATCCAATACAGGAGTATTTTAGGCTACCACTAAGCCGACCTAGGGAGTTCCGCTGTTTTCGCATCATGGATCCTGAGGCTGGAGTGATTTGTTGGGGCAGGAACCAAGATTAGGAAAAAATGAGCAACCTCTACCTGCAGATCAATAAATAATAAACGAATCGTCCTGGTTTTGTAAGCGGTTAAAAGGTGGTAGACCAATTAAGCGAGCTCTGTGCTGTTGCTTCTTGGTGATCGGAAAGTGCTTTTCCGCTGATATATCGGCGTGTATCCCGGGTGCCAAGAAAACAGGATACTATCTTTTGGTTACTGCCGGTGACAATTTGAGTTTCCACATTCTTGATACCAATAGTGGAGATTAGACCTTATGTATTTTTTCTCTAGCGGGGGTTGAGGCATGTTGTGCCCGGTTACCGACGTGGATACACAAAAGCAGATCATGGAGTTTGAGGGAGAAGTCAGGGATTGCCGGCCGGTTTCAGGCACATTGAAGTCACCAGCTAAGGTTTCGGCAGTTAGGTAGAGGTCAGATATATAGTTGAATGCTTCTATCACTGCTCTCAACCAGACAGTGTCCTGTTTCGGCGGATGGTAAAAGCATTTTGCAAGAAGTCCTTGGCGTTCTTGTTTGATAATTCGTCAGATCGAGTCCAGAATGTTGTCAAGAATAGGATGACAGAAACCATTCACTGTGAATTCATGTCTGGTATGGATGATGCTGCCTCTTCCGCTCTGGTCAGATCAGCTGTTGACGGCGGCTTGATAACCTAGTATGGGAAAGTCGTCTAACGGGAAGTGATCAGTCAGCCACATCTTGGTAACTAGTACAATATCCGGGTGTAGATCTAATGCCAGCAAGCGAAGTAAAAGCAGTTTTGAAACGAGAGACCGGACATTAGGTTGCAAGAGCAAAATGGAGGTTTTGGTTAGGGTCCCATTAAGTAAAGCTGGGTTTTCATCCTGATTGGGTGATGAAGAATCGCCGGATGGGGAGCAACTTATGATATGCAGTTGGAAATCTGTCCAGTCTAATGGCGACCCGGATGGAAAATTCGTGACCGTGGCCCGGTACACTGCTGGGCATTCAAGATGTGCTTACCCGGTGGATCAGTTACGGGGTTCTACGCAAAATGTCCGAATCCTGGAGGGGGTAGTTGGAATGCGGATGTAACCGGGGGGATAGCCGTGTTAAGAACTCAGGGGCAGTCTGCGCTTTTTTCCAGGAGTTTGTTGCTGTGTGATGGTTGTGGTTGGGTGATAGGTAAGGACGAAAAAGATGGGAGCGGTCGGAGGGTGGAGTGGAAGTTGAGGCTTAGGCAAAGGCTGCGGAATGCACTTAAGTGTTCCGCGGGAGGAGGAAATGGCGGCCTAGGAGTATTGGCGAGATTGGGTCTGACCAGGTGGCGAAACGGGTCCTGGAGGGCCATTGAAGGAGTAACGTTGAATACTCCTTTTGGAGAGGAACAGGGCGCGGGGGCAGGAGTGTTGAGTCAGGGGTGAAAAGGGGGGTCTCTCGGGGGCCATATATGGTATCGCGATGACTTGTTATGTCCGTGAAGCCGCACTTGACAGTGCTGAATAAGTTTCAAATTCGGCCACTGGGTCCCTGGGAAGGTGTTGTATTAAGAGGGATTCCTTGTGGGTCGGGCAATATTAGAAGTGTGTGGAAGATTCAAGTAAAACTCGAGTAAGCTGGGATTTTTGCGCCCCTAAGCTGGTACTTTCTTTAGGCTTAGAGCCAGCGGGAATTGGTGCAGGTTTATGGGTGGATCGGCACGGTTGCTGCCGGGAGCTTCCATATACCCTTCCATTGCTTTCCGGTTTGGCAACGGATAGTCAGAAAGGGGACCCTGGAGGTGGATCTTGAACTTATCTATTCGTATGTGATGACCGATCGGAGCGAGTCTCGCGTTTACGCTGTTTATCGGCCCGGCAAGGCCGGTGGAAGCTTTGGAAGACCTATTTTTGGTCGTGGGAAAGGGCTAGTGGGCTCCTCTGGATGAGATGAAAGGAATAGATGAAGCCTGCAGACAACCAACCCGCTTACTTGGTGAAGGTGTGGTCGATGATGAGGAGGTTCCTGTTGCTCGATTCACAGTGACGTTGTTAGGAACACAGAGGGTAGATTAGCAGCGGGTGAGGACAGAAGTTGCGACTAGGGGTACCCCTCTTTGGCTGGATGTTGCCTGGTAGTCTGACAGGGATGAACTGTCAAGGTCGACATGTGCGTGAAGTAGTGTGGTTCTTACCGGCTTGATGGATAATGATTGCTTGTTGAGGGCCGATCTATGCCGTGGACCGGTTGGTGGGGCACTTGTGGAGGGGGGTGCTGTTTGGATGGTTGCCCTTGACTCTTTCCTTTCGGAGGGAATTCTGGTGAGCTGTAATCGTGATTGACTCATATGTGGCATTGGAAGAAAGCATAGATTACCTTTCATTAATTCCTTTGTTATTTGATTGGAAGGGAATCGGAAATGGATAGGACGTTTTTCGCTTGGTGAAAGCTTGTGTAGCCTTGTGCTTGTGCATAGATGGTGCTCCATGCCAGCGGCCTTGAGCAGGGTGGAATTGAGCTGTGATACCTGAAGTCTTGTCCGAGAGATTAAAAACCACAGTATTTTTGCTATTTGAGATGCTCTTGAAGATCTTGGTAGAAACTGATTCAATAAGGCCAGTGGCAGGTTTGAACTGCGGTTGCGTGCAGTTTGCCGTAGGGCCCATCATGCAAAATAATGAAGCGAGCTTGGCTATATTGCCATCCAGAATCATAAGTCTTATTGAGAAGCCCTTACTGTCCTGGTGAATACTAGCGCCGCGGTTAGTATCCTCCACAAAGCTCACCAGGTGTATGAAGCATTTTTCAGTATTTCCGGCGGCTTCCTAGCTTTATTATTGGGTCGAGGCACTTGGGTAACAGGTATAACACCAGAGGTGGGGAAAAACGTGTGAACTTGCGCGATGTCTCAGGACGACTTTCAGCAAAAAAGGCCAAGCAAATTCCTGGAAATTTATAAAAATAGCCAATGATAACGCAGAACATTCCGTAACGACGTAACGCACAATAGGGTATTTTAGTCAGAATAGCGCTATAACTGTGACGAAAATTACTTCTAACTTTATAGTTGCAGTTTGATCTTACGTGACCCGCCTCATCTAAATCGCATTCTCCATAGAGTCTGACACTACTACGCAGCCTAGCACATTTTCACTCCCAGAGCCGTGGAAAATATGCAAGGTCCGACTTCCAATGGGCTGAGCCTCGAACCCGTGTATCCATTCAGGAACTTCAAGATGTGCTTACACGAATGCAGTGATTATTGGAAGTAAATAGGACGAGCTTTGGGGCAGATGGACGTAGTTGACGCCATCGCCTTCAGAAAAATACGGCTGCCATCGGAAGAGAAGTTAAATCACTTTTCCCTTGAGAAATTCACTATGGTCAGGATGGACTGATAAGACGGAAGCTTGGGGGAGCAGCCTTGCTACAGTAGCGGGCCCAAACAACTGCTCGGACGGAGGGCTACCAGCAACTCCAAACAAGCAGGGAGTGGAGGTTATAACGCAACCGCGAAGGTATAAGTTAGCCGAGTCTCTAGTATTCAGGGGGCTACCAGCCGAAGCTGATATGGACTTCGGTTTTTCAGAAAAACCGTGGCCGTCAGAAATAGGGTTCCCATCATAGGAAAGTCCAGTTCCTTAGAGTATTTTTGGTCAGCTGGGAGAGATCCGGAGCGGTCTCTCGAGAAAAAGCTAGCAGCCTCATAGCTCGACGATGATGTCGTCAAACAGGTCGGACAAGGGACCAGGTGGAGGCGAAGCAAGCAGCATCGACGCTGGACCCCGTGGTAGTAAGGCACCTAAATGATGAAAATGCAGGCTGCACTAGGCAGAAGCAGCCATTTAGTAAGAGGCGCAAAGCATAGCCTTGCAGGCTTATCGGTTCTGGTAAAAGTGAGCGGGAATTTTTCCAGGGTAAGTGAAAGTGACTTCCCAAGGGAGCTCTACTGCCTAGCTGGGAAGTGGAATCGGGAGCAAGTACGGTCCAAGCACGGTGGAGGAAAGTAGGTGATAACTTCCTGAGGTTAGCAGATAAGGATAAATCATTTCGGAGAGTCAGCAGGACGCGGGTACCACCTTGATTGGCCAGTGGGGGGCGAAAGGCAGATCGCAGAAAGCAAACGGTTTGGAGAAGGTACAGGGTAAGGAAAGGGCACCGCAAGCTAATTCATTATTTGGCTGTTAGGAAACGAGCCGTGAGAGTTCAAAGTGAATGTAATAGGGACTAGAAAGAGACACTGGATAGAAAAGCAGAAAACGACCCCAAGGCATGCTGCGGATAACTGCCGTCGAGCTGCAACCCGCAAAGGGAGGTGGGGGGAGCCACGAAAGAACAAGGAAGAGCCGTGGCCACTAACCGAGAAAAAGTTGACTACCTGTGTAGATTCTCCCAAAGGGTGTACAGGGTAGTCACAAGGTTGACATGTCCAGAGATTTCTTCTCTGGCAAAGAATGCGATGGGAGGCTGCCAACAAAGAAAGCTGAGGTCACGTGCAGTATCGAACATCCGTTCAAGATCGAAGAAGCGGGCTCGAATGGTATTTAATTGGTGATCTCAAAACAGCCAGCGCCAGAAGTGGTTGGACCACTGACGAAGCTGTTCGGTACCTCACTCGTCAATGGAGTGCTTGCCATCAACAGTCAAACAATTACATTAGGGGGTGTTAGAGGTATTGGTGACAACTACCGTCCACCGAGAGTATTCTCCATTGTGCTGAATGTTATGTAGGGGATCATTCAGGACCAGATAGAGTTGCACCTAAAACAACACAGTCTTGTCCTGGAGTTCCAGCACGGATTTCGTTCAGAAACGTTCCGGTCTGTTCTGTCTCGTACGCCGCTTCGCGGTAGTGACCAGGAGAATAGACAATAAAGGAGCGGGTTTTACCCGGATTTCCAGAAGTCTTTTGACCTGGTGAACCACAATTAGCTTATGAAGAAACTACGAGGGTTTAGACTACCGGACCCGTTGATGGGATGAACTATGGGATGTCCTTCTGGCAGGATCTTCCAAGTACGAATAGGGGAAGCTTGTCTCCGTCTGACTGTATGCAGAGTAAAGTATCCAAGGGTCGATTTTTGGACCCCATATAATCTTCCAACATGCACGACTTAGAAAGTGGTCTGGAATACTCCTGTTTTAGGTATGCTGATGGTAGGAAAATACTGGGTGTAGTCATCTATGAATCAATCCAAAGGGGCCTAGGGAAAGTCTAAGAATGGATGGCGAATGGAGGCTTCGGTTACTGAAAAAGGGGGCTTGGTAGTAGTGTCACCGGTAAAAATAGTGGTTCAGGATTGGGAGTCGTGATTAGAGCCGGTTTTTAGCCCAGAACTCAGTGTAGAAATCAGCGCAAACCGCTTTCGGGGCGCTTCGTCAGCTCCGTCAAATGATGGGCTGTGACAGAACATCAGAGCCTCTCCCCGTTTACCAGACTTTCATACTTTCTCACCTGGAAAACTGTGTCCAGGCTTGGAGTCCATATCTTGTTCGAGGTTGGCAGGTAATGGAAGAGATCCAGAGAACGTTGACCGGATCTTTCTCATGTTGGGGGGAAGAACTTACGGCGAACGCTCGGAGTACTTCAACTTATTCTCCAGCGAAAGGAGAACTGAGCGAGTGGACCTCAGAGTTGTGTACAAGGCCCTAACATCCCAGATCGATAGGCCCACTCTCATGTATGTCCTTCAGCTGCTGGGAGAAAGCCATCACTACGAAGGTGATGCCTTAAGGCTGAAGAATAACGGCTCACGGACAGGACTTCGGGCCCGGTTCTCCGCGCGGCATGTAGTAAACGACTGAACTAAACTGCAAGCGCAGTGCTCGAGGGAACTACAGTCGCTGTGTTCAGGCGCCAACTGAGAGAAGCATTTGAATCCAATTCAGTTTCAGTTCGGTTACAGGACTCGGAGGCGGGATGCACACATGTCCATGTTTTTGCATTAGTGAGCTTCACGGAACCACCGGTGGATGGACACTCGGAAGAGACGACTCCTCTTCAATGCTTGGCTATAATCAGGGAGGGTTCAGTTTGGACCTGCAATCTCCTTTCTCTTCAACAGCTTTTTCGGATCACGGCGGCTAGTCACACACACACCTCACGGTCAATCTCCTCGGTAAAAGGGATAATAAAGTAGAAATTAGGTGGCATTATATAAGGGTTCCACGGGGACTGAATAGAAGGAGTCTGGTGAGTTTTCTCACAGAAAGCGGTAGTGCTGGCTCCCATTCATACCTCCACAAGTGCTGTCATTCACACCCTATCTAACCTCCCCTTGAACTCATCCACCGTGCTCACGCTTATCATATACCCCGGCAGCTTATTCCATTAGTCAGCGATACCAATTACGAAAGACTGAGTTCTGATCTGGGTCAACTTTCTCCCTTTCCTGGTCGTCAGTTCATGCCCCCTAGGCAGCCAATCCCCGGCTGCTTCAATGGGGCCACTGCGTGATCTTGTGCTTCCGCTAGCCCTTTATTATGTAAAACGCCACTATGAGGCAACCCCTAAAGAAAATAACTCCAGGTGCTCCAACTTTTGTTCAAATCACAAATGTCAGTATTCCGCTAACTATGGCGCGAATCGCCGCAGTAGCCATTCCACTGCACTAATGTCCCTCAACAAATATGGCCTCCACTCTCGGACACAGTCTTCTAGATGAGAACTCACAAAAGCCCTGTACAACTTCAATAAGATCCTCGATTTTCTAGAGTTGACTACTTTCCTTAGCTGGTGTGGGGCTTTACATGCTTTCTGCATTAATTGCTTGCCTTGGCGGCTTGGCTTAAGACCAGCTCTTACCATCATCTCTAGATCCCGGGATTCTTTGTTCTGGGCTAGCGCCCTCCGATGGTCTGGTGGACCCACGCATGGGATGGGCCGTGTTTCTTCCTTTTTTGGTGAAAAGTTGGCGTTTACTCAAACAGAGGGAAAGATCGCACGCCACTGATCACTGGTATACCTTGTCTAGGCCGTGCTAAACCGCTGCATCATCTGGTTCTCCAACCACCTTGAAGTCATCCGTGGATGAGAAACACGGGTCTTCCAAGTCTTCTGCTAGGTCGTCAGTATACACCAGGAACAATAGGGGTCCCAGGACTGACTCTTGCGGAACATCACTACGCAGTCTACCATTGTCTTACAAGCAGACTTCCACTGTCCCTCGTAAAGCCCCCCCACCTTTAGACCTTGTAATATCCACTTCTGCAATTTCGCCGTGAGTCGAAACGATTCCATTTTTCCTTCAAACGGTCTGTGTTTGACCGAACCAATTGTGTTTTGAAAATCCAGGTAGCAGACTTTCACCCGTTCTTCTCGATCCACTCGACTGGTTGCCTCATCTATGAAACTTATCTGGTTAGACAGACAAGAGCGCTTGTGCCAGAATCCATACTGGTTTGTTGTCGCCAGCTTGTTCCTCTCTAAATGCCCCATTATCTTATCTAGCAGTATTCTCTGGAGAATTTGAAGCACCACAGAAGTCAAGTTACTCGGCCTGTAACTGGTACATGCGCCCCCGCAACCCACCTTTCTAAACGAGTGTGATGTCTATACGAGCCAGTCTTTAGAGATTACACTCCTGTCTGGCGACGAATTGAACGGTTTAGTTAGTGTTTTAGCCAGAGTGGAGGCTAGTGGCTTCAGGCTTGCCATAGGATGTCATCCGGCCCCGCCGCTTCCGATACATCTAGCCGCTTTGTGCTGTTCAACCACTCCCCTGTGTTTATTCCTTCGTCCTCCACTTCCCAGACTTCACTTGCCCCGATCGTAGGCAGCTCTTGAGCACCTTGGTCCCGTCTATATACCTGCTGAGAGAATTCCAACAGGTTCGCTGCCTTTTCTCGCCCGCTTTTTGCTAGCACTCCCTCTAAGTTCCCGAACCCACCCACGGTTTTCCTCAGTGCCTCCGTAGATCGAAAGTAGCTGTAGTATGGGTTGGGGTTGCATTTGACATTCCGTGCTATACTTGCCTCGTATCTGTGCCATATCTGGTCAAGTTCTCGTTGCTTTGCACTTTATGAAAGCCAGGTAGCCGCTGACGCTCCTGTACTTCTCGAATTATTTTCGCTCTCGCTTAAGGGTGTCTCATTCGGCCTGTCTTCCACAGTGGTAATCCTTTTTTCTCGACCTTTCTAAGTGACGTGACAGCCTCTGTCGTTTTCAAAGGTCTTGATGTTTTGGGCCATTTTGGGCTTTGGTCATTGCCAGGTAAAGTATAGACGGTGGCTGAACGAATCGCCACCTTGTCACCTGATTTATGTCCTGGACAAGTGCCCCCCTGTGGACTGTGCGGATCAATCTCCCCCGAAAGTGCCCTCTGAAGCGATTTCCGAGACCCCGTCCACTTCGGGTGCGCTGAAGTCACCGGTAATGTGACTTCCGCCCCGCTTTGTCAACCGCAATAGTGGGCGGACGCAGAACACCGTCCCCAGTATCTTCCACTCTTTGGCTTCAGTTCATGTAAACAATCGACGCTTTTGTTCCATCCGCAGCTCCTACAACCTCTACCACTTGTATGCTCAGTATAACAAGTCGATTGCTCTAAAACCAGCCACTCTGCTCCTCTAAAATTACCATTGTACCTCCTCTGACTCCCCTTCCAATCTATCCACCCTAAAGGCCGAGTGAAAGATTGGGATCAGTCCGTTGTCGCTTTAACCCGGTATTAGCCACGTTTTCATGACTGCCATCACATCTGCTCCCAATGTCCTAGCCTTGAGCTCTCGCCATTTTTCACCCATACTTGCAGCATTGGTGTGGACCACGAGCAACACAACCCCCATCCTATTTTCTTGCTTCTCCTGGACGGAGGCCTCAGTTTCTCGGGTCCTGAACCCAAGTACCCGAACTGTTTTTTCGTAATACTGTTAGATTCCTGGAGCTACTGCCGAATGAAGCATTCCCACCTCTTGGGTTGCTTTGAACTTCGCCTTCCTTGAAGTCTCACTGAGGACGAGTTTCCCTAATTCCCCTCTCTTGGAGTTGCGACAGTTCAGTCCACTAGTAATGGAGATGAACGACGCCTTTTCTACCACGACCACGGGCTCCGTGGGGCTTAGCTTCTTGTCTTGCTTGCGTTCACTCTCGGAAACTTTGAGACGGCCACGGTAAAACCCGGAACTCCGGTTGTTTCAGTCTTCCACTACTGACCGCAGTTGCTTTATCATTGGACACCTACCCATTTCTCCTCTTGAAATTTGCCTGCTATGCCCGGCTGCGGCTAAGTGTACGCCCATTTGACGAGGGCTGGCAACTGCACCAAGCGTATTTCTTGGCTCGCACCCTTTAGAGACAGTCTTTCAGCTCCACCGCTCCAGTCTCACAACTCCTTTCAATGCCACTTGTCCGGGGATTTTTACCGCCGAGAGCGAGTTGGCCAGATGGTATTTCATCGCCTTGTCTCCTGCTTGGAAGTTTTCACAAAAGGTTCCAAAATTCCGTGAACTACGACTTTCCGGTTCCATCTCGGGGCAATATCTCTGTTCTTCCTTTAAGTACTCTGAATTTAAAGGGTATTACCCATGTCTTGTACTAACTTAGTTACCTGCCCTTTTATCATACTTGGTGGCGCTCCTGCTTCATGGATCGGCATAGCAAAAGCTTTTCGCTGTTTCGGCTTTGCTCTAGTGTACTTCAGGTTGGCGAGCCTCACCTCATGTTATTTGCAGTCCCTAATTAGTGCCAACATTTTTCTGAGGGTTTATTTACTTCGGCCTTTTTTGATGACCTCCACCTCTCAGAGGGACTTAATATCTATCCTCATCAGTTTTTTGCTTCGCAGGCTAGTTCAGCTAGGTTAATCATATTCGCGGTGGAGCTGATAACAATTATAGTATAGTATGTTTCTTGACCGTGGTCAGTACGCATGCACAAGGCAAGATCAGAGTATACAGCAGTACGTGTCAATGTTAGGTACTCACAAATTCTAAATTTATGAACCACACAGCAACCGAAATACACCAGTAAAGTCATGTAGTGTTTGAGTGAACAAAAGTGGTAATGGTTGAGGCGGGAATTCCAAATCGGTTTCGAAATCGCTGGGGGCGGTGTGGATAGCTGTACAGTCATAGGATTGTTGATATGAGCGACAAATGGACGGTCGCTAACTAGTAACCGGACGGAAGAGATGCCGAAGAACATTGTTAGAAGTAAAGCAAGCGTGGAGCTATCAAAGTGCAGTCAGAGACACCAACGGGATATTGGACACTGATCCAGCATTGGGCAACTAATTGTGGAGGAAGCATGTGAAATAAGGGCAAGTGAGTCAAAGGTGATAATAAAACGGACCTTTTTGTGCAGGTGATTACAGTGTCATATGGAAATTCAAATGAAGGCGAAAAGCTTCGCAGGGACTTCGGTGAACTTTTGAAGAGCATGAATGGTGTATGGACATATAACGGACTTTTAAAGAAAAGAAAATCCGTCAATGAAACGGATTAGTGGAGACAAACGTCAATGGTTCGGCTAGTCAGGAGTTGGAAGAGTGTAAAATGTTTTTTTGTATGTGATAGAAAATTGTTAACCAAATTATGGTTGGCTGCAGATGGCTGGTATTCTGTTCCGTAAAGACCTCGGCTGCAGGTGGTGGCAGGTAGAATGTTGAGGGAAGCAGGTAAAAAAGGGCTGGTTTGACGAAGTTGACAGCTGCGAAGGCTGAGTTCCGGCCATTGGTTTCGTACTGCAACGCGGGAAGAATTGAACTGTTGGGTTGGATTATTTGGGAATAGACGTTAAGCGGATGTGTTGATGGTTGGTGTCTGAATCACCTCTGCGATCCGGTGAGACTTTCATGAGGTTTTGTTAATCCGTGTACGGTGCCCTATGTAACGTCAGCGGGCAAGAGTATAGGTTTAAACCATTTATCAAATCGTCCAGTCCTTACGGTAATCCGGAATAAACGTCGATTCGGCCGATGGCTACCCAAGTAACCAATGTAATCTGGAAGAGATCAGGAGTGCGGCAGTCTGGAGAGTGTTCCAGCTGTGGGTTATGATTATCGTTTATATGGAAGCAAGAAAATGAACATTTTGTTATCCGAACAATTAGTTATCGTTTGGCTAGTGGACCGGTCTATTAGGGTTCTCTAGACGGAGACTGGTAGCTTTCTAGGGTAGTTGGGTGATAGTAGAGATTTGGGGCGATATCAGGAAGGCGGTGGATGAGGAGAGGGTGTCCGTTTGGGAACCAGGAATAAAACAATAGTAGATGGTATGGTCTGGAAGAAGAATGAGAAAATAGGAAGATAACAGTCTGGTCAGTTCACCAGCTGTGGTCGAGGACGGCAAACAGTAAAAAGGGAGAAAAACACTGAGTGTTAAAATGAGGATTTTTCGTGTGGGGGCAAACGTGCTGGTATTCGGCAGGGGCATACGGATTCCGGTTGGAATGGGGTCTTAACTTACCATGAACACATGCGCAGAGGAGTGAAGTCTAGTTACTAAGGAATGGTAATCCGTGTGGCAAGGCTTCAGTGTACGAGAAAGGCGCAAAAAAGCAGGATGGGACGGCTGAGTTCTAGCCTGAGCCAGGAATTAAGTGAGAACGAGCACCCATCGCTAAAGGACGGAACGGTTCTATTTATATATATGCAAACTGTGTTGTAAAATGGCACAATCTAGTTAGGAAGGGGGACAAGTGGGTGGAGCATACCCAGGGTATATATATATATATATATATATATATATATATATATTGATGTATACGTGGGTGCGATCATCGGACGGGTCATGCGAAAGCGGTTGGACGCAAAAGACTATGTCGCAGCTGAGGATCAAGGGTTAACGGAAAGAAGAACAAAAATTAAGCACGGGCTCATCGGTGCGGCGGATCCCAAAGGCACATTGAAGCCACGAAACGTGAGACTAAAATGGAAACGCCTAAGTGTGGCTAAAAATTTTCAAAAGTCAAAGCCTATCTCGTAAGCTTGACGTTCGGATACGTGAACGTTGAATAAGCGCAAAACAGTTGGGACAGTAAGGAATTTATCAATAGCATGCACGAATGCAAACTTTGACCGAGAAGATCTGATGTGCAAGGGAAGTTTATTCCGGATTCTGGAGTACGCGAAGAGAAAGAACTAAGAGCGTAGAACAGTCCTCGCTGAGGGTGTGGTAATACTATACTGTCTATTCCGGAGTGAATATGCAGTATCCGGGGAGAAGCACAACTGGTTGGCGAATAGGACTGCTTAGTCAATAGCTTATACAGCAATATCATATTTAGCTTGATGCGACAAAGCCATAGTGGTTCGATTTTGACAGATAAGCATCGATCCATGTAGTTTAAGTTGGGCGACCAACCGATAAGCTGTTTTGTGAATCTTCTCTGAATGCATTCGATAATAATCCTGTCGGATTTTCTCATGCTAGTGAAGATTAGGGGACAATATTCGAGAAGGGGCCTGGCATGTACTTTGTACATGTAGAGAATGCTCTGCCTAAGCTGAAAGGATCTGAACAGAAGACCAAGACACTTTTTAGCCTTCGCCGTTTGGAGGACAGCATGTTCCGAGAAGTTGAAAGAGCAAGAATAACTTAAGCCAAGGTCTCTTACTAAAGGCTGGCTGTCGATGGGTGAACCGCCAATGCATAAAGAACCAGGAGGAACCTGGCATTTGTAAGTGAGGAAAATACACTTGTCGGCGGAGAATTTCATCGCCCAGGTTGAGCACCATTCATCAAGTGTGGCTAAATCAGCAGAGATTTTAGGGATAGTAGTACTGAGGTTGCCAGGCGAGAAAGTGTAGACTATCTTAATGTCGTCCGCGAACAAAAACGGCGTGCCATTAAGTATTGTCGGAAACATATCATTTATATATAGAAGGAAAAGCAGGGGGCCCAAAACACTGCCCTGAATAACACCGCTAGTAACAGGCTTAGGATTAGAGGTGTGCCCGTTAATTAAGACAACCTGTGAACGATGAGATAAGTAAGACGAGAATCAAGAAAGAAGTGGATCGACAATCCCAAATGACCGTAGCTTTGTTAGAAGGTGGGGGTGAGGGACACGATCAAATGCCTTGGATAAATCAAGATAAAGAACAACTAGAGATTTTCCACTTTCAGCAGAGTCGGTGACGAGATTCAGAAAATCATACAGACAAGTCATGCAGGACCGTGAACGGAGGAATCCATGTTGGTTGTGATTAATAAGACTGAGGCTTAATAAATAGTTAATAATATTATCTTTAACTATTTTTTCCATTATTCTGGATAAGATGGGGGTATGGTTTATAGGGCGGTAATTGGATACCTCATGTAAAGGTCCTTTTTTATGAATGGGAACGATTACCGAGCGATTCCAATTAGCAGGTACGGTGCTACCATTAAGTGAAAGAGTGAAAAGGTTAGGCAACAACAGAGGAAGATCCGGTCCACCATTGAGGAGTGCAATTGGTGGTAAGCCATCGGGACCTAATCGAGGAGAGGGTTTGCTATTGGATAGTAGCTTGGAAATACTCCTTGCATCGAAGGGTATCGTAGAAAGGACAGAGTCGGTAAGTGGTGAAGATGGGGGCGGGGCAATGACAGTAGCTGGAGCCATGGCTGAAGCAAAGAATGCATTGAAGGCTTCGGCTATACAAGGTGGGGAGGTGATAGATGAGTTATTATCCAGAATTAGAAGTTGGAAGTCGGCCTTAACATCAGCGTTTCTAGACTTATGCAACATAGAAAGAAGTTGCGACTTGTTAGGATGACTCAAAGCCTTAGCTTCTTGGTCACGGAGTCGCGTATTATCTTGTCGTTGAATAAGTGTGGAGAGGCGGTTTAGACGAATAAAAAGTGAAAAGTCGTTGGAATTATGTAGTTGTTTGAGAAGTTTATGGTACTTCTTATGGAGTGGCGAGACAAACGACCTCTTTTTAGGCACAGCCTGGGCAGTATTGGACAGTTTTTCCAGACAATCGGAAAAGAAGGAGTAGAAAATATCCGCAGCATGCTGAGGGTCCTGGGTGAGGAAATAATCACCCCAGTCTTTCTGCCGAAGAAGCGTGACTAGCAAGGCCCAATTTCTGCATAGGAATGTATTGTTGGAGGGGTGTGCGGGGCTAGGTGGGCCACTAAGGGGCAGATGGCAGATAACCATTTTATGGTCACTGCCGGGGAAATTTCGTGTCACGGTCACGTCGATGAGAGGCATGTTATGAGTAAATACCAGATCTAGTATGTTCCCATTTCTGGTAGGTTCGACAACATGTTGTGTCCAGCCGCCAAGATGAATGCTTGTGATCAGGTCCATAAGATTTGGAGGAGCCGAGAGGGTGGGCCAACAGATGTGAGGGAGATTAAAGTCACCCGCAATAAGCTTGGTTCCAGAAGGAAGCAAAGAGAGGTATTCGAAAGACCTAATGAGAAGTGGAAACAAGGAACTGGGGGAATTTGGTGAGCGATACACGCAGCCAATGTGAAGAACAGTGGTTTGGAGGTTCATAGTGAACCAGAGAGAATCAGGAATAGAATCGAGTGCCGTGTGTAAAAGAAGGGTCGTGGTGTAGACTTCCTTGACGTAGGCTAGGCACCCACCACCAAGCCGGTTCGGTCTGTCGGTCCTTAGAAGACAGTACCCTACCAAAGATACTTGATCATTGGGAAAGCTCTCAGAAAGCCAGGATTCCGTTAATAAGATAATGTCGTAATTATTTGTAAGGACAAGTTTTTTAAGGTGCGGGAGTTTGTCAAGAATAGAACGCGAGTTGAATAAGGCTAGAGATATACCATTTGTGGGAGGTGGTATAGGCACGTCAGAGGGGTGGTGTAATTTGGAAGGAGGTAGGCTATCGCGATTGGAAGGAGCGGAGGTTAGGGTCAAGAAGGAATATGTTAATGTTGGGGCTAGCGGAGGTTCAGATGGGGTGGCTTCCAGCCAAGCTGGATTAAATGTTGCAGTGAGAGGGACTGCTGAGGGGTAGAGAGACTGGGCATCAACGGAGGGGGAAACATCGAAGCAAAGGGAAAAACCTGTGGGGTTTGGCGGGTCGATATCAGACGGGGGTGATCAGGAGCTGTCAAGAAATAACGGCCAGTCGGAATCGAGTATTGGCTGGAGGGGGTTGCAGAGGGCAGGGTTGAAAATGTGTGAGGAATAGGGGTGTAGGGTGGTAGGTGAAGCTGCACATTGTGGAAGGGGTAACTCAAGTTGGGTGGAACACCAAATGTGGAGCAGTTAGAAGCGGGAGCAGTAGAGATAGTTTTTAGGTGAGAAGTACGACGTGTGGCAGATTGGACGGCATGTGGATGCCGTATTTTGGTATTGACAGGCAGTGAGCACGGTGAATTTGTAGGGATCACCGATGCATTGGAGCAAGGGGTATTTTCTAAGGTCGAAACCTTATTCGGTGGGTTAAGGCGAGTTGATTTAGGAGGAGACAGTTGAATGAGGGAGGGGCTTCTGAGAAGAATGGGAAGACTGTTAGACCTATTCCTCTGGACGGCGAGTAGTTTATCACCGGAGGGAACAGATGGCGAGTTAGAGCTCGGAGTGTATCCAACAGGCGATGAGGTGGGAGAGCGAGGCAATAGTTGGCGTCTCTTACTGGGTGGCAGTAAAAGGGGAGAAGCAGAAATGTCTAGATCAACAGTAATGGGATTAGATTTTAAAGAGTACAGTACGGGAGCAGATGAAGAAGCAGTGGGCGGTTGTGAAGAGGCGGGAGACCCGTGTAAAGATAAAGCATTGAGGACTTGAGAAGGAGCTGGGAGCGACCAGCCGTCTGTGTCGAAGGCTCAGAACTATCAGGCGTCGTTCTAGTGGGGAAAGTCGAAGGAGATCTGGTGATTTCCCTTTGAAGTGGGGTTTTATCTTCGGCTATTTTTATGTTTTTATAGGGAGGATTAGAAGCTATAGTGGAACGCATTTTTATGAACTCTTTGGCAGGCAGATCATCTGCAAATCGCATAAGTATTGGACAGTTGAAGCGCTGAACGCGCTTACGCAGCCTTGTTATTTGACAAGGAAGGTGGGCCATACCACACGCATTCAACAGTGTGTGCTTGAGATGCTCCAGGGGTATTCTCTCTGGGACATTAAACACGACTGCATTACGAGAGTTCCTCACTCTTGTGAGAACTTCGGATGCAACAGAGTCGATAAAGCGGCCAGCCGCTGTCAGGTTTTGTAAGGTAGAATGTTCGATGCGTTCAGTGATGCACAGTAGGGGGCGGGTTTAGATATGGTATCTTCCAAATTCAGAAGCTGAGAATTTATATCTGGAATACTTCGGTCTAGAACAGCTGTTCTTTCTGTCGCCAAGCCTACAAAGTCACAAAGGTCAACCGAACATTGTTTTAAGGCCACGGGAGTTTGAAGAAGCCTATTTTTCCTAGTAACCGGGGTATGAGTGGATGGGGTAGTATTAGAAGTCTTCTTTGCTACACGCGGCATTTTTAAATATCAAAACGATGCTGTGAATGAGGTGGAAAAGTAACGGAAACTAGAGCTGGGTTAGAATTTACCACTGAGAAAAAAAATACCTGAATTTCTATGGGTTAACGGAATACTCTAAGAAAATATAATTTTTAGTATTTCCTAAGACAGATGAATGAAAACTATATCGATAACGGCACGCAAAACGACCTGGTGTAGCGCAGCAGGAATTCTTGCTAACCCCGCGCACTTCGTGTTGAACCATGGTTGACAGGTTGAAAATCAGTTCTCGCAAGTCGAGCAAAGCGCAGCCAACTCAAACGAATCCCAAAACCAGAATAAGATTGATTCGTAGTTTCTACTGTACTAAATTGAAATTCACAAAAGGCACAAATATTTACAAACATGAAGTATGCGGCCAAATAGACTTCACAGTAAAACCCAAAGGTTCAAGGCTCCTTGGCTCCAGCACGACAGCCAGAAGCGGTTCAAGGCCAAATTCAAATGTCTCACATGGATAAACAAACGTGCAAATGTGTGGTATATGGACAAGCTTTTCTAAGTGATGTCAAATATATTCAAATTCACAAAGCGCGTAAAACATTTTCAGGATTTGTTCTTTGCACAAGTGTCACAGTTAACCCCCGCAGTACCGGCTGACATATTTCCCTCGGAGCATCTGTGACCCTCACTAGGCCCCCCTCTCGGATTACCGCACGGATTAAGTGAATCCGACTGATAGGACTGAACTGCCCCCCGCGCTGGGCTGCCATGGTTCGAGCTGGCCGATTCTATGTGAGGCTTCTTTCACTGCATGTCACTGCGATTTCAATAACGTTACCCGGGTTACAAGCCACCACAACAGTTTTGCTGGGCCACAAGAGCGTATTCCCGACACTAAACGATATCACGCAACACAACGATTACTTCCAGCATGTCCTCCAAACCGTGGGTAAAATCCCAAAGTCACCACAAAAATCCTACCACCGCCGTGGCATTTTCAAATTTACTTTCCTTACTCCACCAGCCAACGCAATCTTAGTCCATTTTTGCTTGACACCCAATCGTTTTCCTCATGAACAGCCAGAAGCGTCTGGTGAGCCCCCCCCCCAAGCTCGGGCCCAAGTTCGTGACCGGCTGTCAGTTGCAAACTTTAACTCAATGAAATGGAATACCGGCCACCAGCTGTTGGCCGGAACTTGTATCTATATTCCTTTGCAGCACACAGAAACGCTTGTCCTTACGTTCAGCAAAATCCGTTGTTGCCCAGGGTCTAGCCCTCTGCAATCCGCTTCCATAAAACTTCCTTATCCACATTTCACCTCTTCATCTTTGCTTCAAAGCATCAGCTCCATCTTCTCATTCAGCTGACTGCCTCCTCAATGAACTCATTCTGAAACCCCCAACTAAGCGTCCAAACATCATTCACGCTGCTTCATCAGCACATTACATTCCTCGTGAAGTACTTCTGTCCATGCCTACTTTCAGCTGAAACGTCGTTTTCTCGATATTTCAATGGAACCACCTAAAAAATGCAAAATAAACTTATCTGACCTCACAGGCTCACTTCTTCTCTGGGTTTCTATGCCACAGTCCACCGGCCTAGGGATTTGTCCAAATGACATCAGTTAAATACCACTCAATACGCCGCTGACATTGCTGGTTGATGATCTGAGGTTGACCCTACTCTCCACTATGTCCGGATATTCCCTGGTGGATATCTTTCTCCGGTCTTTCGGCATCGATCCCTCTGGCAACCAGCCGGTGGGTCCGCTTATTTCTTTCTATACCTCCCGATTTTTCTGTGGTATCTAGGCGAACCATTGTTTAAATCACTCTCGTATACACTACATCTTCCTTCACACTTTATTTCCGCTTTAACTAACAGCTTTGCTTCTAGCAAACTCTCCACAACACCCTGCTCTCGAAATCGAAACCGTTTTGCACTTCCCGTGTTAGCCTTTATCTAATTTATAATAATAACAATATTAATGATTTATTTCGGGGACACCCTAAACATGCCTGATTGCATGATCATACGGTACAAGTGAGAGCACGAAGATGATCACTGGAAATTTTATTAGGTATATGCAGCACAAAAGTGTTTAGGTTTAGTGGCCACATGAATGAATGCCCGGCAAACTTGGGTTTGAATGTTAGGTGGACACCGGCCGAGTGGTGAGTGAAGTGGGCCCCGCGGTCAGGATGCGTATTGACGTAAGGCGGGGATGGAGTAAAAATGCGCAGTACTTCGAATTGCATGGATGTGAAGTCGCAGGGGTGAGTAAGCTGACAAAAATCCTTCGGAAAGGCACCGGCGAAAAATTGAAAAGTTCTTAGGGATGACGGACATGCATGTAACAGCCGGTCGTGGAAAATCCCCCTTTTTCCCTCGCGATTAACTGTTTTCCCCAACATCACTCATTTCCATACACTATTGACTTGTCTTTACGAACTGGTTTGTTTTTCTGGACCAATTGTTGTTTGTTCGCGCCCAGAGCGCTACTTTGACACATCCTTGTTCAGGACCTGCGTGACGCACGTGTTGTCTGCTCACACGCTGCTAATCGGTTTCTCGTTGTTGGGTCCTTGTGATCGTATTATTGAGGTTTGTATATTGTTTATGTCATTGTTTATCTTAATAATCTAGTATCGTAGAATTATCACGGATAATCGCCTTCTGATTTCGGGATCCGTTGCGAATTTGGCTACGCATTGCTCAAACGTTCGTAACAATACTCAATAGATCTATTTGGAACGAGGAAAAATCACGCAAAATGCCAAGGAAAGGATCAAAAGCAGTCGAATCCGGACAGGAAGTAATACGGCAAGTCTCTGGGGAGGTTTTGGGTACATATGATTCTTTAGTTAATGCTAGATCGCCTAGTCCTGTCAGTGCTAGTTCATGTGTTATTGAAAGCAATATTGATCGTAAGGATGTCGATTCATATAAGCTGAGAATACTAGAACTAGAGCAACAGTTACTTTCGGCTAGACTACAGGCGCATGAAGCAGAGAAGTGTACACAGAAACAGCGAGAGCATGAGACCAGTGACTTCGACACTTCCGATAGGTTAGAGTGCAATAAGGTAGGGAACCCCACGCCGGTCGCCGACTACAAACCACCATCGATCGATCTGCTTAGAGTGGAGTTAACGGTTTTCGACGGGCGAGCTGAGCAATACTGCAAGTTTGTCAAACAGTTCGAGACGTTTGTTGAAAACAAGGTAAACGACCCTGGGCAAAGGCTTCTTTACCTTACTCACTACTGTCGAGGCCGAGCAAGAGAAGCTATCGACGGGTATACCATGCTCGATCCAGAACAAGGCTACACAAGGGCAAGAAAGATTCTAAGCGACTTGTTTGGCTAACCGTTCAAGGTAGCCCGTAACCTAATAGAGGGCGTGATGGTAGAGGCAAAGAGAACCAAGGGCGACGTCTACACCATGGCCGACCTGGTGATCAAGATGCAGAACTGCTCAATAGCCCTCGACCATTTAGGTTACAGGGCTGACCTAGACGCCATGCACACTTTGGAAGGCATAGTCCGTCACCTCTCTCCCGAACTACAGGGTCGGTGGGCGGAAGAAGCAGAACGGATAAGCCGAAGCAACAGAGAAGCCAACTTCGAAGACCTGACCGAATACTTATACAGGCAAACGAAGATAGCTGACAGCAGATTCGGCCGACTTGTCCGGGACAGCAACCGAGCAAACAAGCCCGGTACTAGCCAAGTCCAAACCCCTGTACGGGAACATACAAAGTACCAGCCTTGGACCAATACACACGTCATTTCACGAGATGCTACGGCGAAACCAAATTGCAGGTCCTGTAGTACTAGCCATGGCCTACCAGAATGCCCCAAGTTCGGCAACGCCACAATAGACGAACGGTGGGGAATGGCGAGGATGGCAGGAGCATGTTTCATCTGTCTCAACGCCACGCACCGGGCAGCAGCCTGTAGAACAAGGAATCGATGTGGTTACGAGGGCTGCACGGGCAGACACCATCGGCTGGTGCATCAGGCGAGAGTAACCATATCCGAGGCGAGTGCCAAGCCCAGCGTGATTTGTTCAACTTCACAATCTGCCAGTAAACCGGTACGTTTAGGCGTAGTGGCCGTGGGAGTAGTGACTCCGACTGGGATAGTCAAGGCGTTGGCTTTCGTTGATAGTGGATCCGACACCACTCTGGTGAAAGAGCGGTTTGCCGACAAACACCAACTGGCTAAAGGTGCGACGTCGTTAGCAGTGAGCACGGTGGGTGGAACACAGGTAATGACTGCCGGTAGATTAAGGCTGCAACTCATCTCTCCAGACACTAACGAGGAAATTGAACCAACGGAGGCATTCACGTTAGCGGATCTCCCCATGCGAGCACCAAGGTCGGTCAACGCAATCTTGACTCGGTGGCCCCACCTGCAGGATATAACCGTTGTAGACTGGGCAGATGATGAGGTGGATCTCCTCATCGGATGCGACGTGCCAGAGGCGCATTGGGTGCTTGACCAGAGAGTGGGCGACCGCCAGGCACCTTATGCCGTACGCACGGCTCTGGGATGGATGTTATACGGTCCAGTAGGGGTACGCGGATCCGTGAATTACTTATCCGCCGAAACGGACCGCATAGAGTATCATCTGCAACAGCTGTATGAAAAAGAGTTTCATGACATTGGAGACGAAAGACCGACGTTGTCTCAAGAGGATCACTTCGCCCTACAAACGGTGCGGCAAGGCACTAGAGGCCTCAAAAACAGTTCGAGGTTCCCCTCCCATGGCGCACACCGGTCAACCCGTGGACTGACAACAGAAATTATGTTCTCCAACGATTACTACGACTAAAAGAACGCTTCATTCGAGACCAGAATCCGTGGGAACGATACGCGGATTTGATGAAGCAAAAAGAGGCCCTCGGTTACGTTGAAAAGGTGCCTGTTAACACCGACAGCAAAAGGGGTATCTGGTATCTGCCTCACCATCCGGTTATCAACCCCAAGAAACCCAATAAACTGCGGGTGGTTTTCGACTGTGCGGCCAAGTTTCAGGGCAAGTCGTTACACGATCGCCTACTAAAGGGGCCTGACTGGACCACACCACTGATCGATGTTTTGTGCCGTTTCAGAGTGGGTAAAGTGGCTTTGTCTGCTGACATTAGGGAAATGTTCCATCAGGTGAAGATTCCGCTAGGAGAACGAGATGCTTTGCGTTTCCTGTGGTGGGAAGGGAGCGACCGGGACAACGCAGTGGTGAATTATAGGATGACCGTCCACCCCTTCGGAGCCATATCGTCACCATTTTGTGCAAACTACGCCCTCCGAGAATCAGCGAACAAACATGGCGATCTAGTACATCGGACGGTGGTAGAAAGCGTCAGCAGGATCTTCTACGTCGATGACTACCTTGGGTCATTCGATGATGTGGAATCAGCTCTAGAGCAGTTCAGGGGTCTGACGAGATTGCTGGAAGAGGGCGGCTTCCATCTAACTAAATGGATGTCGAACGCTTCAGAAGTGCTGAAAGTCATTCCGTATCACGAAAAGGCCGAAAGGGTAAGAGATTTGGACGGCTCTCCACTTCCTATCGAGCGCACCTTAGGGATACAATGGGACGCAGAAACGGACGATTTTGTTTTCGAACTAAACGTTCCCGAGCTGCCAATAACCCGTCGTGGCATACTATCTGCCGTCTCGAGTTTGTTCGACCCGCTCGGTTTCGTCTCACCATGGCTGCTACCCGGAAAAATCTTGCTGCAGCGGCTGTGCCGTGAGAAAGTTGATTGGGACCAGTCACTGGACCGAGGGGACCGGCTGGACTGGGAAGAATTTCTGAACACTTTGAAGAAATTAGGGGACATTAGAATCCCACGATGTTTGACTCCTGGCCATACGAAACGGACTGGAGAACTACATGCTTTTTCCGATGCATCCGAAGTCAGCTATGGAGCTGTGGTGTACGGACGATGGTGCGCAGGAGATGGACAATATACCACGAGGATCCTGTTCGCCAAAGCCCGCGTTGCCCCACTGAAGTCGGTCTCAATCCCACGCCTTGAACTCAGCGCAGCCGTGTTGGCAGTCAGGGTGGTGCAAGCTGTGAAGAGATGTTTCGATCTCTACATTTGGTCGGTGAGTTTCTGGACGGATTCAACGATAGTACTTTACTACATTAACAACGTACGGAGCCGGTTTAGTACTTTCGTTGCTAACCGGCTCACGATTATCCACGATGAATCGGCCACGCACCAGTGGAGTCATGTCAGGTCTGGCGATAATCCGGCCGACCTGTGCTCCCGAGGTGCGAACAACTTCAGGCAACTGGACACGTGGACGAGAGAGCCAAACTTCCTGCAATTGCCCAAACAGGACTGGCCCGTTTTCGAATTAAAACCCCCTACGGAATTGGAACTGGAGATCAAAGGCGTAGTGATAGCAACCAACGTCGTCGAAGCGACATCCATTCTTTCGCGACTGGTCAGGTTTTCTTCCTGGATGAAGACGCTTCGTTCGCTAGTTTGGTTAACCAGGTTCAAGAGAAATTTACTAGTCATGAAAGGGCTACGGCCCTCAGGTCGGATACCGGTCGGCCCGATAGGTCCCGATGAGCTACAAGCGGCAGAGTACGATATTTTCAGAATGATACAACGCGAGGCTTTCGCCCAAGAACTCAAGAGGGCGGGAGAAGTGGGGCCGACCAATGAAGACATGCCATCTCCAAGAGGCGAGCCGAAGCGTTTAAACTCCAAACTCATCAACGGACTGCTGCGGGTGGATGGTAGGCTGACCAACGCCCACCTGAACTTCGACACAAAGTATCCTATACTGCTGCCTGCGAGACAACCTGTAGTAGAGCTGATGATTCAACACGTCCACGCCATGGAGGGATATGCCGGGGAAAGTCACGTGACGAGCGTCATCCGAAAGCGTCTTTGGTTGTTGAGAGGACGAGAGACTGTAAAACGCGTAATCCGACGGTGTGTGCAATGCAGGAGACGCAATGCCACAGCAGGCAAACAACTCATGGCCCCACTACCAGAATGCAGGGTGACTACGGGCTGGTGGCCGTTCAGTGGCACCGGGTTGGACTATTTCGGGCCCTTGTGGATCAAGTGCGAGAAAAGATTAGAAAAGCGATACGGATGTATCATGACGTGCATGAAATCACGTGCGGTACACCTAGAAGTCGCACATTCGATGACGACCGATTCGTTTCTACGGGCCTTGCAAAGATTTATCAACCGAAGAGGCGTACCGGCCGATATATACTCAGATAATGGATCGAACTTTGTGGGCGCTCAACGGGAATTGCAGCGTTGACAGAAGAACATAAACAGGGACGAACTGCAGAATCGAACCGTGGCCTACGGCATACGATGGCATTTCAACCCCCCACAGGCCAGTCACCGAGGCGGCATATGGGAACGCATGATCCGGTCCGCCAGACGGATATTGCTGTCAATCATGGAGCAGCAGCCGCCCGACGACAAGACCCTGAACACCGTCATGACTGAGGTGGAGCGAATCCTGAATAACCGCCCCCTGGTTCCAGTATTGAACGGCGACCCCACCCACCTGGCGCTCACCTCAAACGACTTATTGATGTTAAGGTCGAACGAGGGTTTCCAAGGGCCGGTAAACCTTCGTGGGAGCTACCTCCACGGGTGGAAGCAGGCGAACTATCTGGCCAAGGTCTTCTGGAGGCGATGGCTGCTGGAGTACCTACCGGCTTTGCAGACTCGACAGAAGTGGCTGCCCAAAACAAGACCATTCAAAGTTGGGGATGTGGTTACGATCACCGACGAACGCGCACATTTCAGCGTTTGGTCTTTAGGAGTAGTTATGGAAACCATCAAAAGCACTGACGAAATGATAAGAACGGTGAAGGTGAAGACAGCTAACGGAGTGCTCATTCGTGACATACGCAGTATTAACCTACTCGAGAGCGAAGACCGAGGAGCTGATAACCCTGAGGCCTAGTAAACCTTTTCACACCAGTAATCGAGGTGGATAAAGAAACACCATATATACCACACAATCTCCGTCAAACACGTTAAGGTGCTCGCGGTCCTTTCGTTGACATTACAGAAGGTTCTTTCCGATATGTGGTGATGAGTGCGATTCCATTATACATCCCGATACATACACGCATGCACGACGCACTCTACATCCCGTAAACCCATCAAACATGTGACAGTGTTCTTTGTTTGCCTTTTGTTGACGCTACCGAATGCCCTTGCACATGTGGAAGTAGCGGAGCTCAGGTCACACACACGTGCTACATTTTACTCGTTTTCTTGCCACGCGGTCTTTTGTTGACATTGCAGGAAGTCCTCCTTTGATGTGTAGTCATACCTGTGATTTCATTGTAACCCCGGCACACACACACGCACACACACACACACACTCAAGCACGTACTTCCAGGACCGGACGGCCCCTTACGAGAACAACGTCTATGCGACCATTCACGCCCGCCATCGGTCATTTGGTCTTGTGGAAGATGTAGACTAGCCTCACGTCTATGTATCCAATGGATTAGGTGCGACCAGTAGTAGAACGTCGACGACAAGCATTAGACGCGTGCACTGACAGCAGGGCCTAGGCAGGTAGGAAGAATCAGTACTTTTATACCAAACCTTTGACTCTGCTAAGGATCCAGGAGGATTTTGGTGGGCGGTGTAACAGCCGGTCGTGGAAAATCCCCCTTTTTCCCTCGCGATTAACTGTTTTCCCCAACATCACTCATTTCCATACACTATTGACTTGTCTTTACGAACTGGTTTGTTTTTCTGGACCAATTGTTGTTTGTTCGCGCCCAGAGCGCTACTTTGACACATCCTTGTTCAGGACCTGCGTGACGCACGTGTTGTCTGCTCACACGCTGCTAATCGGTTTCTCGTTGTTGGGTCCTTGTGATCGTATTATTGAGGTTTGTATATTGTTTATGTCATTGTTTATCTTAATAATCTAGTATCGTAGAATTATCACGGATAATCGCCTTCTGATTTCGGGATCCGTTGCGAATTTGGCTACGCATTGCTCAAACGTTCGTAACAATGCACTTGAACCAATAGCTCAAATGACCCGAAAATTAGCAGCAATAAAAAACCGAAGGAGTTGTGATGTTCTCTGGGGAGGGGAATTGAGTAAATGAAACAGGGTCCGATTTACCACTGAATTGGCGCTTGCTATTCATCAAGACGTTGTTGAGGAGGCACTCACAAGGAGATGTATGTAGATGCCCGAGCCTGGAAACTTAATGGAACACAGTGACGAAGGTCGACAGGTGAGTGAAATAAGATTTACAGAGAGGGTTCGTTTCAGGTTAATTAGTGAACACAAGTTGAAAACAGGGTGGACAGAGGAGTTGACGTACGATGATCTTATGAGGTCATATGTGGATGGTGCATAAATGATGCTGTCAAAACGTAGACGACCGCTTAACGAGATGCGCTGGTAAGAGTCTGACATGGGGCATTATAGGAACAACCGGAAGGTCAATAACTTGGCATACGTATAGCTCATTTAATAATAATAATAATGGTATATTTCTCGACCATGGTCGAGACGCATGCGCAAGCGCATGATCATGGTGTACAACGTTACTCAAAACAATGAACTATACACGAATTTCAAGAAAGCGAGTGGAGTCGTCAGAAGCAAAACAATATAGCTAGAGATAGTTTGAGTCGACTGAAATTTTAAAGGTTTGCGCGGCAAATACGGTTTGGTTTCGGATTCGACTGGTTGGTGGTGGTCCGTGAAAATACAAAATATATCGTGAAAATATAGCGCTAGGAATGCGTTATAAGTCATATTAATGCAAGATGTGGGTAACTGAGGCCTATTGCTGGTTCTATGCACGGAGTAAGTTATGGACATGGAGAGGTTAAAGAAATGAATGGGAGTACAACCGTAAACTTTGGTGAATATGAAGAGAGCGGCTCTCCATGGAGATGAAGTTGGCCCGGAATGATGGATATTCCCGATTCTAATAGAGGGAGTTCATCATGAAACGAGGGGACATGAGGAAACTTTGTGGAAATGGACAGGCAACGTTGATGAATGTGGAGGAAACAGCAATCCATATATAAGGTGAGTTTAGGTTCGGGATCAATAACCCTTATCATTCAGAAAAAAAGGCAGCGCAACTTGAAGGCCTTTAACTGGTGAAGAGTCAATTTCAAGCTGGATACCGATCGAAAGAAAAATGAAATCTTGGAAGAGAAAACGGAGCGAAAAATCTCCTTGTAGGCTTGCGCCTTATTGTTCTGTTATGCTGACAAATATATTGACTTATTGATTCTCAGTGATCTTCGGCATCATTGTTGGGAACCAAGGATGTGAGGGACAAGTGGACTCGCGTTCGGATAACGTATCGAATTTTAATGAGAAAAAATTCCTGTGTTGCGTATTCTGGCTCTGTTATTGGATTGTTTCACATGAGACCAAGGTGATGTGCAGCATCCCGTGGGTATGGTTCATCAGGCGGGGTAAGGGACGTGTCAATCAATCAATAGAAGGTTGCTTGCGAACTGTTATTTCTGAAGCCTCCAACAGTGACATCAGTAGTAGAGGTGTTGCGTTAGGAGACGTCTATCAGTCTGCTTGTACGCATTTGGGGGTGTTTTAGGTCGTGTGGCCCGATTGCAATCCCGTTTGGTATAAAAGATGCCATTAAGGTCTCTGTCGGTACAGGTCAAAGTGTGGACATTGGTCACCGAAAGTGGTGCCCGAGAGAGTGGGCGACGACAAACCTGAAATAAATGGTGATAGCAGTCTGGACAAGGTTCCAGCTGTTGGTTATGATAATAAATAGCGACAATTAATAAAGAACTGGCTGGGTTTATGTGGACTGTCAGTGTTACATTTCGTACTTTGATCTGGGTTTTAAATAGAGAGCTTAAGTAACGTAGGGTTGCAAGGGGTTGATAAGTACTACTACAGGCTAGCAAAAATAGCGTAAACCCGGTGGTATGCTGCGTCTGCATTTCAGAGATTTAACTTAATTGTGAGCAGACTGCGGTAGTGATTGTAGTTGGCAGGAGGCAGTGGTTACTGTTAGGTAAACCTAAGCGTGGCTTGGATGCTAGGACATCGAGAAGACCGCTTTCTAAAAAAGATGACGGAAGATAGAAGGGTATAGAAGGAAAAGGTGACCGATTTCCACTATGTTCTTATCTCTTTTTTTTCGGGCTTCATCGAGGTTGCCGTTATTCGTCAGGTACGTCGATACTCTGTCTAGGTCAATGGGTTGAAGGTCGGGGCTGTGGTAGCGATTGTATTTGACGTCGACGTGCATGCTAGGTGCGCTTATGGTGGGTATGGGGTGGTTGAAACTTAGAGCGGGGGGTGGGAAAGCGTATGTGGAGAGTCCAGTGCGCTGTCACCCCAGTCAGTCTCGAGCGTGAAGACCAAAGCTTGTCGAGCGAACAAGGGCGATGTGGGGTTTCCCCTTTCGCAGGATCAGGTCTGAGCTGATGGGATACTTTCCCATAGATGAAGGTTGCCCAATTCCTTCACAGCCCGATGTCAGTGGTATTTGGAGATCGAATCGATCCCACGAGGTCTTTTTTGTTTCCACTGTTCCCTTTTTTCAGTTTTATTATTATTATTATTTTTTTTTGTTTCCTAACAGAGGGGTGGTTGAGCCCATATAGGAACTTTCCATAGCCCCTCCGCCCGATCGTAATTTTATGCGTATTTGTCTTTTTTCGCAACTGCTGGGGGTGGTCTGTTTTCCCCCACGTTCCAACGACGCAATGGTATGGGTGCCGTTGACATCAGGGGTTTCGCTAGCATGGGCTGGGAAAATGCAGGATGGGATTATGCAACACACGGAGTAGGACAACGAACGTTGTAAAGCACAAGCTAGCATACGTGTGTCAGTCTCGTACAGCGCCAGGCCATGCCTAAGACCATCAGAGTCCATTCCGGGCTAGCTGGTGCAGATGAGTTTAGCTCTGCTGATGGGAAATGGTGTGGTGCATAAGAGAGAATATGATAGTAGTTGGTGGATGGTAGATACAGAGGTGAGACGAGAGGAAAAGCCACCAAGTAAGTACTAGCAGGTGGGCTTCTGGAATAATAGATTCTGGAATGAGGTGATTAAGAAAGGCGAATTGAGGCCGGGCATAAAACCCAGGTGAGTGGTGGTAGCCAAGATGAACGGGAGAGGAGTGAAAGGATCGAGTAAAGTGGTAGACGGCGGAACTCAGTGTCCTAGGGTCCGAAGCCACGTACTTATTTGCTGTGGAGACATCTAAGACTAAGAAACTTAGACTGGTTGGCAATAGAACAGGGACATTGTCTAAAATTAGAAGAACCGGCAAGCATTAAACTAGGTATAGTTATAAAAGTCAGCAAACTGTGGCTACAGTAGTATAGATTGTAAGCAATATAACGTAAAAGAGAATAGTTGCCCTGGCGTTTGTCATCGGGTGAGAAATGAAAGTTCTAGTGCAGTAATCCTAGTAATCAAACCCGTTTTCGTAGGCCACCTCTTCGGTGACGGTCAGGCCGGTAAGAAGGATCACATTGGGAACAGTCAAGAACTGATCCAGCGAGCCTCTGAACTGGGAAATTGAGAGACTCTCGCGGATGTTTAGCGGGAGTTTATTCCATAACTTTGAGTATTTTATAAGGAAAAAGTTAGATCTCAACGCTAGTTTTGATCTAGGAATAGAGAGCTGCAATGACCGATGGCGTAGAGCATAATTCGTGGAGGGAGTGAGACGAATGGGTTCGGTACACGAAAAGGCCGTACGGTGGTACAGCTTAAACAGGAAGCACAAATTGAGCTTCATGCGACGCAACCATAGAGGGTCAAGATTGAGTAGGATGCATCGATCCTTGTAACACAGACTGGAGGTAAAGCAAAGGTTTACAGCAATTGCATTCGCAGCGGCCTTTGGCATAGATCCTCAATCGTGGAGGACTGATGGAAAAGGGGCAAAAGTTAATAGGTGAGTGAAACGGTGTTCAATTTTTGGTTTACGGGGGTGACTCCAACACTGACAGATGAGAAATAAAAATTTACAACGGAATTGACATAGTAGTGGTATACATGTTCATTATCTGACGGAATCAACTGGAAGTAGTACGTCACTGGAACCTTCAAAAGAAGCAGATAACTGTGTGACCGGGTACGTTGAGGAAAGTCTGACCTGAGACTTTGGGGGGGGGGACGAACAGAATAACGGCGGCTTAAACTGCGGGCAGTTGATTTTCAGCTAAAGACGTAGAAAAAGCACTCAATGGATTGTGGTGCAGATGGCTGACCATGATATCTCGGTGGAACAGCGGGAGCGGCTCATAGATGAGTGAAATGTGATAAAATTGTAGATTTGTCCGGGTCCGTCGGTGAATGGCATGGGAGCGTCTAAGGTTAAAAACAAAGTGGATGCTAGAGGTGGACATATAGTGGACTGATACAGTAGTACAAAAATAGTTAATGTGAACAGCTCTCAGGAAGTGCAAGTGATTGCACAGCTCTCTAGTTCTATCGTGATGTTACTGTGATGCACAAACCCAACCTTTCAAACTTGTGAATAGTTCATACCGTTTTGAAAAGCCTTACCCCGTGATCCTGCCTAGAGCATGTGCCTTGATCTCAGTCGAGAAATATACCATTGTTATTATATTTTTCCACCCCGTCTGTTCGGCCGGGTGTACTACAAGTAGTGGATATTTTGGTTGCTAACTTGTCCATGTTTGCCAGTCTAACCAAATAAGAGGGGCAATATGAGTAGTCCAAGGAGGCTGAAGAATGCCTAATAAGAAAGGTTTCAGACTGAGTTCAACTAGTAAAGAGGAGAATGACCGATCTGTATGCACGACGAGTCAGCCTACCTTGTCTTGGCTTTGTCGTTGGGCACGACACTTTACGGTTGTTCATTCCTTTCTTCCCCTACTTGGCATTATTCCCTCATATCTGGTACTTCGTTCTCCATGCTTCTCCCCATTTGACGCATTTTCTTCTTTTCCTGGTCTTCCAAGCAGCCCAAAATCACGTTGTAAAGCAGTGGCATAGGCCCGGGTGTTCCATGGTGGGCTACAATGACCAACAACTTGGAACTGCTTGGGTAGGCAATACTCTATTGGGCTCTGTATTTGGTAAGTTTCCGTTTTGTCCACCTTGTAAGCTCCTCCACATGAATATCCTCCATCCTTACGTTGCCGTTTTTTCCTTCCCGCTTGTTCATTTGTTGTCTCCCTGTTCTCTGTACGTACGCGGTTTTCCGCTCACTTTTCACGCGTGCACGCACTACGCTATTACCGTTACCCTTGTTTCTATTTCTTTTGATCCATAAGCTGGTCAACCTTCTCCTCCTTCTTTCTCACAAATCGGACTGGGGGATCTGTCCATGTGGTAGTCCTGTGTTACCGGCTTGGGACCGTATAATGAGTGGATAAAAAAGCGAAGCTGGGGGAACCTTCGGCTCCTACTGTAGCAGCACAGTAGGATACGCAGAGCCCGATCGTGTAAGAAAATGGACGTTTTGCCTACCCACGGTGAAGTTCTGGGATCAACCTGGCTTGATGTGCACCATCCTTGCTCGATCTCTCAATAGCCAATCTTGCAAATGATTTATCCGAACTAAGATGCTATTCCCCTTTGGGCAAGAGTGACCACGCCCCAGTCAAAACACCCGGTGCGTAAGTCAACCCAAGGTATCGTCAAGGCTGGTTAGGAAATTCGGTGGTGTGGACATGGATAGGCCTCGCAAAGGGCGATGGGGCTGGTATAGGACGCGGCAGGGGGCCGCTGTCGAGGGGCGCTGGCAGTTCATAAAGGTATTCCCGATTGCCCTCCAGGCAGAGTATTCACCCTTGAAACGAAGGAGTGGGGGGGGGACAAACCTATGTGATGGAAGGCTGCGACCACCAAGGCCGTCAAACGTAGAAAGCGCAGTTGGAACCTTTACAAAGCTTCCGGCATTCGGCCAGCCTGGACTCGTAATAAAAAGCTTAGAAAGAGGCGGCGAGCCTTCAGCGAACTTCCAATCGAGAGTATGAACTCAGATTAACTTTCTGAGTAAGACGGCAACCGAAGAGATTCAGCAGCTATATGCAGTCAAAATGCTAAGCTAAGGATGTCATAGGTCCAGTACCACTAAGGACCACAGTACTGCCACTGATGACTACGGCAAAGCAGAGGCCCTGGGGAAATACTTTGGTAGTGTGTGCAGGATAGACAATGGGGAGTGGGTCGATATGGCCCTGATCCACCCTCCTCCGTCGTCAAGCTAGTTAAGGCTCTCAGAGGGAGTCATGCATACCAATAATAACAAAAGTGGTAGTAATAATAATAATAAAGGTTTATTTCAGGGACGCCCGAGGCATGCCAGGTGCACGACCAACTGTTTACAAATGATGGCAAAGACAGACAAAACGCTTGAAAATGTAGACATTTACATGACAGAAGTTGGATAAAAGAGGCTTGGAAGGGGGATTAACGTGGAACGAAAGTATGGCAAATGTATGCACGTCAAAGAAAATGTACTGAGTTTAAGTGGACCTATATGTGGATTCAAATTGATGCCCGGTGAGTTTGAAAGTCAAGGTCAGGTGAGGGATCCGGCTGGTCAGTATGTGGATATCTGAAATTAGTAGTTGATTTTGGGGGCGCTCGAAGCAGGCCAGATGCGTGATCAAATTTTTACAAACGATTGAACGGCCAGACAAAAGCCATGATGACGTAGGCATACGCGTGACAAAAGTAGGATAGGCAGACTCAGAAGGAAGATTAAAGGGAGGCGAGGGTATGATAAGCTTATTCACACCATGGAAAATATAGGGAGTTTAAGTGAACCCAAGGGTGGATTAAAATGTATGCCCGATGAATTTATTAGTAATAATAATAAGAAATGTTTGAACAGTCCCATGGTCACATTAAAAAGACAACGTTGGAGAGCGAACAATTGTTTTCAATGATTCCTAATCTTGCTCTTACACATCATATAGGTGACAGTTATGCATTTGATTGGCCGTTGGCTGGGTTGAAGGACATTTTTACAGTAGTGTGGGGGGGGAGGGGGAGATGGTGTGGTGTTTGTCAGTTAGTGTGTGTTGATGCTGAATCGACCACTGTTAGTGGGTTTTCAGAGGTCGTTTCTCGTTTCGGATGCTCCGTCTTTGGCCAAGGCAACTGAAGTGCCTGAACCAGTCGCTTTTGCGCGCACAGATCCGGGCTTAGTAGACGTATGGCGATCGCTTCAGCCGTGGCCAGGGTCCGCAGTCGGGCTGCCTTTGATCGGTTGGGGGGAACACGATACACAACACTGAATGAGTCATTCGGGTCAATCCTATGACCACTATCGATTAGATGACTAAGAATAGAACTGTTGATTGTGCCCGTCTTCCCGTGACTCAGCCACCTCGGGTGATGCTCCTTGATGCGTTGAGACAGGCGCCTGGCCGTGCGACCTATGTAAGATGCGCCACATGCGCACTTGAACGAATAGATAATCATGGATGAGGTCAGCTCAGGTAACCGGTCTTTCACTCGCATTCGGATCATCGGCGAAGTGGAAAACACACAATTCAATTTTGCAGCTGGGAATGTTGAGTTCACAATTGCTCCAAGTGATCTTGTTAATCGTTCTGTATGCGTATCTCCTTTGAATGGTACTTTCACGAAAAGTTCCTTCTTTGGGACGCAAGAAAATCGTTCTGCGGGTGTAGTTGGTTCAGTATTTTTCAAGATAAACTTCTCTGGATACCCGTTCTCCTGCAGTACTTGTTTTATGAGTTTTAGTTCCTCTTCCAGAGTATCCTGCGAGCATATGCTACGGGCCCTGAAGGCTAGACATCGGACTAGGTTCCTCTTATAGCGCAATGGCACAAAGCTATGAAAGTTTGTGTATTGGCCGTTCCATGTTTTCTTTCTGTGGACTCGTCGTTCGATGGTTCCATTTTCCCGTCTGGTGATCAACACATCGAGGAAAGGTAGTTTGTTTTCGGCTTCTTTTTCCATTGTGAAATCAAGAGAGCTATGAGCACGCTTGAAGTCTTCTAGAATAGCTGAAACATTACGATCGTCGTCCACTATACAGAAAATATCATCCATGTATCGAATGTAATAATCCAAAGTTTCTATTGTCTTCTCAAGTTTCCCGCTTTCTAATTTCGCCATAAATATGTCCGCTAGCACAGGACCCAGTGGGGAACCCATGGCGATACCGTCTCGCTGGCGGTAGAAGCAGTCATTAAACAGAAATTGAACATTGAGAGTGCAACGTAGTAGCAGTTCCTTCAATCCTTCTACTGGAATGCCTATTTGTGTGTTGGATGTTCTAATGTATTCACATAGAAAACCCACGGTTTCTAGTAATGGCACATTTGTAAATAACGACACCACATCAAGCGACATCATGGTTTTCTTGTGTAAGTTTACATTCTGTATGATGGACACAAACTGAAAACTATCTCGCAGACTATGTTTAGCGAGTCTTATGCGAATGGGTTCCAAGAGTTCTACCAGCCATTGTGCTATTGCTTGGTACGGAGAATTCGTCATCGACACAATCGGTCGGATTGGAATACCATCTTTGTGGGTTTTCGGAAGTCCATAGAGGCGTGGAATGGTCGATCCATTTGGTTTTAGTTTTTCGTATGTAGCATTGTTTATACAGCCCTGATCTCTCAGTCGTCTTAGGCATCCGGCTAGTTCTTTCTCTATCTTTTCGGTTTCGTCTTTTCCTTTGTGACAGACAGAAAACTTTGTCTGGTCTTCCACCAATCTGGAAAGTTTTTCAATGTATTCTCGTTTATCCATGAGGACAACACCGGAACCTTTATCTGGTCTCAATAATACTACGTCCTTGTTCTTACGCAGCTCCTTCAGCGCGTCCAGGTGTTGTCTGGTGATCAGTCCACGACTTTGTATCTGAATTTTACGATAGCTGTAGCAGCTCGCCACAAGCACACTTTTGAATCGTTCTAAATCGATATCCGTTCTGGGTGTCAGGTCCTTAGTTTGACTCAATAAATTTTCAAATTGTACCTCCAAATCAAGTCTATCGTCTTTTCTAACAGGACAGCAGAACTTCCATCCCAAAGAAAGAGCCTCCATCAAGATTGGATTTAGAGTGATACTGGAGTAATTGCGTACCAGCCTATCAGGATTGCTCGGAAAAGCGACTGGTGGTTTTAGGGGATTAATACCACTAATCAAGCGATCACGAGTAATTTGAACGCGGAGTGCACAGATTCGACTTACGAATTCATTATATTCGGAAATTTCCTCCTCCGGCAGATTGTCCACATAATGTTGTCGTTGTGAAACATTCCGTTCGAATTCCGTTATTTTTGATTTCACTGAGTCACAAACACTTAAAGCATGCCGTCGAAGGGTTTTACTATTAGGGTAAATCCGGTTTCGGCGCAGTTGTTTCCAAAATCGTTTGGGGTATTCATTGATTCTAACACAATTTTTAAGGAATTTCACATGTGTCGTAGCCTCCGCAAGTCGTGTGGAAAACTTCAGGAACGCATTCAATTCCTTTACCACAGAGGGTGACTTGGTAGATCTGAAATGTTTGAACAGTCCCATGGTCACATTAAAAAGACAACGTTGGAGAGCGAACAATTGTTTTCAATGATTCCTAATCTTGCTCTTACACATCATATAGGTGACAGTTATGCATTTGATTGGCCGTTGGCTGGGTTGAAGGACATTTTTACAGTAGTGTGGGGGGGGAGGGGGAGATGGTGTGGTGTTTGTCAGTTAGTGTGTGTTGATGCTGAATCGACCACTGTTAGTGGGTTTTCAGAGGTCGTTTCTCGTTTCGGATGCTCCGTCTTTGGCCAAGGCAACTGAAGTGCCTGAACCAGTCGCTTTTGCGCGCACAGATCCGGGCTTAGTAGACGTATGGCGATCGCTTCAGCCGTGGCCAGGGTCCGCAGTCGGGCTGCCTTTGATCGGTTGGGGGGAACACGATACACAACACTGAATGAGTCATTCGGGTCAATCCTATGACCACTATCGATTAGATGACTAAGAATAGAACTGTTGATTGTGCCCGTCTTCCCGTGACTCAGCCACCTCGGGTGATGCTCCTTGATGCGTTGAGACAGGCGCCTGGCCGTGCGACCTATGTAAGATGCGCCACATGCGCACTTGAACGAATAGATAATCATGGATGAGGTCAGCTCAGGTAACCGGTCTTTCACTCGCATTCGGATCATCGGCGAAGTGGAAAACACACAATTCAATTTTGCAGCTGGGAATGTTGAGTTCACAATTGCTCCAAGTGATCTTGTTAATCGTTCTGTATGCGTATCTCCTTTGAATGGTACTTTCACGAAAAGTTCCTTCTTTGGGACGCAAGAAAATCGTTCTGCGGGTGTAGTTGGTTCAGTATTTTTCAAGATAAACTTCTCTGGATACCCGTTCTCCTGCAGTACTTGTTTTATGAGTTTTAGTTCCTCTTCCAGAGTATCCTGCGAGCATATGCTACGGGCCCTGAAGGCTAGACATCGGACTAGGTTCCTCTTATAGCGCAATGGCACAAAGCTATGAAAGTTTGTGTATTGGCCGTTCCATGTTTTCTTTCTGTGGACTCGTCGTTCGATGGTTCCATTTTCCCGTCTGGTGATCAACACATCGAGGAAAGGTAGTTTGTTTTCGGCTTCTTTTTCCATTGTGAAATCAAGAGAGCTATGAGCACGCTTGAAGTCTTCTAGAATAGCTGAAACATTACGATCGTCGTCCACTATACAGAAAATATCATCCATGTATCGAATGTAATAATCCAAAGTTTCTATTGTCTTCTCAAGTTTCCCGCTTTCTAATTTCGCCATAAATATGTCCGCTAGCACAGGACCCAGTGGGGAACCCATGGCGATACCGTCTCGCTGGCGGTAGAAGCAGTCATTAAACAGAAATTGAACATTGAGAGTGCAACGTAGTAGCAGTTCCTTCAATCCTTCTACTGGAATGCCTATTTGTGTGTTGGATGTTCTAATGTATTCACATAGAAAACCCACGGTTTCTAGTAATGGCACATTTGTAAATAACGACACCACATCAAGCGACATCATGGTTTTCTTGTGTAAGTTTACATTCTGTATGATGGACACAAACTGAAAACTATCTCGCAGACTATGTTTAGCGAGTCTTATGCGAATGGGTTCCAAGAGTTCTACCAGCCATTGTGCTATTGCTTGGTACGGAGAATTCGTCATCGACACAATCGGTCGGATTGGAATACCATCTTTGTGGGTTTTCGGAAGTCCATAGAGGCGTGGAATGGTCGATCCATTTGGTTTTAGTTTTTCGTATGTAGCATTGTTTATACAGCCCTGATCTCTCAGTCGTCTTAGGCATCCGGCTAGTTCTTTCTCTATCTTTTCGGTTTCGTCTTTTCCTTTGTGACAGACAGAAAACTTTGTCTGGTCTTCCACCAATCTGGAAAGTTTTTCAATGTATTCTCGTTTATCCATGAGGACAACACCGGAACCTTTATCTGGTCTCAATAATACTACGTCCTTGTTCTTACGCAGCTCCTTCAGCGCGTCCAGGTGTTGTCTGGTGATCAGTCCACGACTTTGTATCTGAATTTTACGATAGCTGTAGCAGCTCGCCACAAGCACACTTTTGAATCGTTCTAAATCGATATCCGTTCTGGGTGTCAGGTCCTTAGTTTGACTCAATAAATTTTCAAATTGTACCTCCAAATCAAGTCTATCGTCTTTTCTAACAGGACAGCAGAACTTCCATCCCAAAGAAAGAGCCTCCATCAAGATTGGATTTAGAGTGATACTGGAGTAACTGCGTACCAGCCTATCAGGATTGCTCGGAAAAGCGACTGGTGGTTTTAGGGGATTAATACCACTAATCAAGCGATCACGAGTATTTTGAACGCGGAGTGCACAGATTCGACTTACGAATTCATTATATTCGGAAATTTCCTCCTCCGGCAGATTGTCCACATAATGTTGTCGTTGTGAAACATTCCGTTCGAATTCCGTTATTTTTGATTTCACTGAGTCACAAACACTTAAAGCATGCCGTCGAAGGGTTTTACTATTAGGGTAAATCCGGTTTCGGCGCAGTTGTTTCCAAAATCGTTTGGGGTATTCATTGATTCTAACACAATTTTTAAGGAATTTCACATGTGTCGTAGCCTCCGCAAGTCGTGTGGAAAACTTTAGGAACGCATTCAATTCCTTTACCACAGAGGGTGACTTGGTAGATCTGAAATGTTTGAACAGTCCCATGGTCACATTAAAAAGACAACGTTGGAGAGCGAACAATTGTTTTCAATGATTCCTAATCTTGCTCTTACACATCATATAGGTGACAGTTATGCATTTGATTGGCCGTTGGCTGGGTTGAAGGACATTTTTACAGTAGTGTGGGGGGGGGAGGGGGAGATGGTGTGGTGTTTGTCAGTTAGTGTGTGTTGATGCTGAATCGACCACTGTTAGTGGGAAGAATAAAAATAATATTAATAATAATCTTAACAATAATAATAATAATGGCATATTTCCCGATCATGATCAAGACTCACTCGCAAGGCATGGTCGGTGGGCACAACAGTGTGCTCCAGCTTAAAATGTTCACAAAACCTGGAAGTAGGATTCACACAAGAAATTAATAGCTCAATAAATCGCTGCTGTGACTGAATGAGCCCAAAGGGGTACGCTCAAAGGGGTTAATGGAAGCCATCTTCGGCTCCGAAGACAGGGTGTTGCGTTGAGTCAGCCTTGCGTGAAAACCGCCGAAGGAACAATTATTAAATGTGGAACGTGCAGTATATAGGATATTTGTACAATCAATCAGTTCCGGAGGGGTCAAAAGAAAATAAGAGGTACGCAGAAGAATAAAGAATAAGGGCAAAACGAGGGCGCGCCTACTTGATATCTGAAGGTTCCACATCGAAAACGGGGGAGAGAGATTCAGCAACTGGTAACCAGTCATCGGAGAGAACAGAACCAGCATGGGGTATTCGAAGAACAAACAGTGAAATCTGCGGAGCAAAGATAAGTTTGTCTCCACTTGGACAAACTACCGGGTCAGGAGAAAGGCGGTTTGAAACATTCAACGAAGGAGGGAGCCTGTAGAACAAATGCCAGTGTATTAGACAAGTCAAGGTTAAATGGAGAGCCTGACCATCCAAGAGGAGACATAATGAACCGACGGAAATACATGGGATGGGCTAAAAGCGCGTATAAGAAACTGTGGTATCGGGAAAATATGGAGAAAAACGGAGATGCACGGCAAGGGACTAGATAGCGATGAACCATCAGTACTCTGCCGCACATGGTCGGCGGACAGGGCAGAAAACTCGTTGTAAGAGAGGGACCCAGCAATGCAAGACATGAACGGCGGGTCAGATGATAAAAAGCGTTTGGAAGAATTGGATGCGGTAGATGTGAGGGACAGATGTAGAACGAATGGAGGCAAATCATGACGGTCAGCGGGACGATAGCTTGAGAAATGGCCGGGGAAGAACTGCAGGATGAAGAGCGAAGGCATATATATATATATATATATATATATATATATATATATATATATTAGAGGAGCTGGAGCTATAACAGTGGAAGCCTAGAAAAAAATGTAAGTTATTAGGGGAGGCAGGTAAGATTAGATCGAATGGCACGGAACTAAATTTGGAATATCCTAGTGAATTTTCTCCACGACACATGAACATGGAAGATCAAAGAAGAAGGAGAGGAAAGACTTTCAAAGCATAAAATTAGTGACAGCTGTGAAGAGCTGTCCATAAGAGAGGGAAGATAAAGGAGAGGATCAAACGGAACAGATAAGAATGGATCTCCTTATCTGATTATTATGGGTGAGACAAGTGGTGACGGTCGAGAATCGGAGACCCCTTAATAAATGGACTTAAATTATTCGGGGAGTAGATGATAGCAATTGAAATGGCCGGGCAGCGCAGAGCAAATATAGATACTTGGTATAGAAAGTTACACGGGAGGTGAGGCTCTCTTTGGTGCAAATTTGCAGCTGCTGTAACGACGAACAGTGTGGGCGAGGAATAAGCCGAAGGAGTACTACAGGAATCGAGTAATGGCAGATCAAACGGATCGAAACTGTAAGTGAAAACCATGACGTAACGAAGATTTTACATTACGCGGAGCGTGAAAAGTCAGGACGGCCTGGAGGGACACAGAAAACGCCTGTGATGAGCAATACACGAAGCAGGAATTTGGGGCATAGATCGAAAAGACAGGTGAGACATAACCATTCAGATCGTTTTAGTACAGGTGAAACACGAATAAGGCTAGGAAGGAAGAAGCACCAGGACAGGTAAACCGGTGGTTGAACACAAGGCACGAGAAATGAATGCTCTTGGGATTTGGGGCAGTGAAACTGGAGAACCGCTTGCCTGCCGGCAACTGGGGGGGGGCGGGAAAATGCCAATCGGGGCACTGCCCAAAAAAAGATTCCTAGAGAAATCGCGGAATCGAGCAAAGAGAATGAGGTGGTGATGGCCAGATAATAATTGTGGCTGTAAAAGGCGCAAAATTTCGAACGGAGGGTTCTAATACGGGGCTTGGTCATGGGTGCGGGGGGGGGGATTGGTGCTTAATGCCATTGGTCATGAGAGGGGAGAACAAAGGGGAATTTGTCAGAACGGTGGGCAATGAGGCACAAGAATGCAATCATTGGGCCTTATGGGTATGGGATGGTACCATGCGGATAAATATTAGGAGCCGGCACTGAGAACAAAGGTGGAAAAAGAAATATTGGCGGTCGTCGGCAGAGTAAAGTAGGCAGGACGATAATGACGTGCAATTAGAGGCGACACTGTGAGAGTCGATAGGAGCAAAGACTGAATGGATAGGCTTGCACACTGCGGGAGAATGCCAAAATTGGAAGGGATAAGATTGATGACGAGAGTGATACGTGGGAGCACTGTGGAAGAACAAGGATGGCGGGAGCATGCGATCTGCAACCGACAGCATTGGCTGCGGTAAGGCGAGGAGAGTTAAAGCTCTTGATCCGCAACCAGTGCTAGTGGGTGGGGCTGACCGTGCGCTGGACACCCAACCCGAAAAACACTTCGTGGAGTGAATGCAGGAGGTGTGATAAGCCAGACCAACAGAGCCAGCACATCGGAGCAGGCGGCCTGCATGCTCTATATGCGCCGGATAGATAGACGGATCTGACAGCGCCCCGCACCTTCGGCAGTGGGGCTAATGTTCATTGATGATTATACATGTGAGGCGTAGCTAAACTATAAAAGTATAAGATCTGCGATCAGATGGCCAGGTTACGAGAGGTCTCAGGAGGCAAAGCCAGCTGTTGTTAGACTCTCATAAAGTAGCGTTACCCAGGCGCGTTTGTAATGGTAGGGATCTTCATGAAGCTATGGCAATCGACCAAAGCTGAGAGTGAAATGCACATGACGAGGGAGAAATGGAAAGGGAAAACAGGTGAAGAAATGCAGTCGAGGTGTGCCCCTGCTGTGAATTGACGGTTGACGGAGACAAATAAAAACCAATAAAGGACCAAACATGTGTGTTTAGGCTTACGGGTGAAGGGAGAAGCAGGGTGGAAGAAAATAATATTACTTCATTTCCGCTTACTCATTGTAGCAATGGCCACGGCTAGTCAAGCGATGAGAGCTCAGTAGGACAGATGAAACTGTCCACCGTTGATAGTGTCCGCAATTGGAGGGGCAGGGTCTACGAAGCAGTTGGCCTTAAAAGTCCAGGCCCCCAGCATGCTATATTCTCACCTTTGCACATATTGGATAACTGAAGTGCAGGTGCAACGTTGGGATATGAAATGAGTGTCGATAGAAATTGAGGCTTGGTCTGAGAAGTTTCAATGGTGATGGGCAACTCATTCCAGATTTTGGAACGGACAAGAAGGAAAAATGTGACTTATGGCCGACTGTAACGAACGTTTGAGCAATGCGTAGCCAAATTCGCAACGGATCCCGAAATCAAAAGACGATTATCCGTAGTATTATACGATACAGATTATTACATAAACAGTGACATCAAAAAATACAAACCTCAATGATACGATCACAAGGACTCAACAATGAGAAACCGAATAGCAGTGTGTGAGCAAACAGCACGTGCGTCACGCAGGTCCTGAACAAGGATGTGCCAAAGTAGCACTGTGGGCGCGAAAAAAACAACAATTGGTCCATAAAAACAACCAGTTCGTAAAGACAAGTCAATAGTGTATGGAAATGAGTGATGTTAGGAAAAACACTGAATCGCGAGGGTTAAAGGGGATTTTCCACGACCGGCTGTTACACCGACTTAGATACACTAGAAGAGGTAGTAGAAGGTCTGTGCCGAAGTGAGTAAGGGGCTTTACGGGAGAAGCCCACTAGATTAAAGGAAAAGGACCGGGTATGGGGCAAGAATACCAAGTTTGATCTCAGGCGGCGGAGCCACAGTGGGTCAGGATTCAGATGTTGATATCGTTCTCCTTAGTTTAAAGACATAGACCAGCCAAGTGGTTGTCTGGTAAACGACTTAGTATGCTTCCCAGCGCAACTCTGACGAACTTTTTCACGCTAGTAGAGATTATTGGGCAATATTCAAGCAAAGGCCTGATGTAGGACTCGTAAATGCTGGTGACACTGTCTCGGAGACGGAAGGAATAGAAGGAAAGGGCCACACCTCTTCTGGCCCTAGCCGCTTGGATGGCGGCGTGCTCAGAGAAGTGGGAGGAGCTAGAATAGTTGAGGCCCAAACCTCCGATGGTGGGTCATCTGGATACTGGGGACCCACCAGGAGTTCAGGATGTTGGGAGCAATTGGAATTTGGGGGCTAGGACCTTGCACTCATCACTGGAAAATTCAACACCCAGGTGTGCACCAGCGGCCTACCTCGGAGAGGTTTCCGGAAATGTTGCAAAACTTAGCGGGAGCACCATTAGAGTCGAAAGAGTAGACTATTCGCATGTCACCTGCAAACAGGAATGGAGTGGCACGGTGTACTAGATCCAGTGGGTAATTATTGTACATTTAAATTAGGAGAGGACCCAGTACGACGCTCAGTAAAATGCCACCCGTAACAGGTCTCAGGTTGGACGTTTCTTTGTTGGTGAGAACCACTTGAGAAAGATGAATGAGGTAAGGTTGCAACCAAGAAGGTAGTGGGTCCATGTAAGTGACGTTTGAGCAATGCGTAGCCAAATTCACAACGGATCCCGAAATCAAAAGACGATTATCCGTGAAATTCTACGATACTAGATTATTACATGAACAATGACACCAAACAGGTACAAACCTCAATTATGAGATCACAAGGACCCAAGAAACGAGAAACCGAGTTGCGACGTGCAAGCGAGGAGCACGTGCGTCACGCAAGTCCTGAACAAGGATATGATAAAGTAGCGCTCTGGGCGAGAACAAACAACAATTGGTCCATAAAAAAACAGTGCGTGAGGGCACATCAATAGTGTAGGCAAGTGAGTGATGTTAATAAAAACATGAAATTGCAACGGTTTTAGGGGGATTTTAGACGACCGCCGTGATAGCCATTAAAGCCAGACGAACGCGTTTTGGCAGTGAGATGAGGGTCTGGCACACTTTCAACTGCCTTCGAGAGATCTAGGTATAAAATTGCCAATGCCCACTATCAACAGCCTCGATGACTAGGTTGAAAGAAGCAAGCTGTCATGTGGTGCATGATCACGATTCGAGAAACCCGAGCCGCCTATTACTAGGAAAGTTTGAAGTGAGAGGATAAGCTCTAATGCTGTCTACGACGATCGTTTCCAATAATCTGGAAATGAATGGGGTATGGTTGATGGAACGGTAATTAGCGAGTTCGTGTAAAGGTCCCTTTTTTTCGTGGAATGATGACAACGCTTCCAGTTCGACGGAAACTAACTGCCTTTGAGTGAATAAGTAAAAAGGTTTAGTGATAGAATTGGATGGTCCGATCAACCGTCAGTGATTGCAGTTGGCTCAACCCATCTGGTCCAAGATATGCAGATGATTTATTTCGTGAAATGAGCCTGGAAGTAATGCTTTACTTCAAATTTTAGAGTATGGAGAGGAGGGTTGGTGACAGCGAAAGGATTCGTGGGGGGGGGGCCTTGTCCGAGGCCTAGGCCTTGGCATCGGCCGAGCAAAGGTTAAAAGCCCAGGCGACATAAGAACGGGAGGTGGCCGATGTTTTATTTGGTAGCTCAACGTATTGGATAGTGGTGTCTGTTGCCGAGTTCCCAGGTTTATGCAAGAGTGGGAGTTTCAATGCTTTATTAGGATGCCTTAGAGCTTGAGGTTCTTCGTTGCGAAGCCGGTCTTACTTTAGGACCTGGATAATGTCAGGAAGACGTGTTAGCCTCATGAGAAGGGAGAAATCTTGGTTTTGGAGATAAAGTCCCTGCATTCGCATGTACTTTTTTCGAGGGCGGCATGTTTTGAGAGATTAGACCAAACTTCAAAAGGCAGCTTCCCATGTGAAGGTGAAAGTGATCAGCCCCCTGTTGGGGTCAGCTGTCAGAAAAAAATGCTCCAATCTCGGTTACGGATGAAATGGGGCAGAAAAATCCACTTAGAAAGGAGGGAATTGTCGTCTGGGGTTAGATGACCTAATGGATAGGGAGGGAATGAAAGATTACCTGTTACTATATTGTGGTCTCTAACCGAAAACTTATGCAGAACAGAAATCGGAAAGTTGGAAACGCTGTGAGTGAATATATGATCTGTGATTTTGACGTTTCTAGCAGGGGTTTTAACGGGTTGTACCGAAGCCTATTGTGAGCATAGGAAACAAAGCCTCTTGAGTTTATAGGTGTTGTGAGTTTCATCCGGGATGCTTTGGGTCAGTTTAAATCATCGGTTATATTTTTCGCTGCAAAAAGGTGGTGGTGATAAATCATCGAAGACTTCATCTAAACGAGATAAGTCATTGGTAGTAGAGGAAGGCGGGCGATAGACACAACCAATGTGCACGACTATAGTTGAGAACCCAATTGTGGGCCATAGAGAATCCCGAATTGAGTCGAGTGTGGTATGTCTAATGGGCGATACTGAAAGAGCGTGCTGTACGTACACTGGGCACCCACCTCCACGTCTGTCAATCCTAATAACTCTAAAAACCTGGTAACCCCCAAGCAGGTTTTCGCTTGAGGGAGTGTGTTCCGTGAGCCAGGTTTCAGTAATAAGGATGATATCAGGACTTGATGTGACCTAATGTTTTAAGTGATGAAGCTTATTTAGGATGGATAGGGAGGTAAACATGATCAAGGCTAACCTATTCATGTGGAAGTGAGTATCTAGGCTGGGTAACGTAGGGGAGTTACTGGACGGATAAAGTGCACGAGGAGAGGCTTCAGTTGAAGCTATCACAGAAGAAGGAGAAAAGTGGGCTTTGGACGCCTCCGCGATAGCTTCGAAGGATTCAGCCACATGCGACCAGGTAATGATTAATTTCAGGATATCACGAGATAAAAAAGAGGACCTTCGACTGAGTAGTCTTGTTACTTGTCCTGATTCGTCAGAATCGTTCGATGCTCGAGTTAGATGACATAATATGGGGTAATAGAAGCTATTGGCTTTCACACCTGGCAACCTTGGTGGTGGTTGGTGTTGTGTGGCAAGAGCACACCCCAGAATGTAGGAACTAGGAGAGTGGAGTGGCTCCGCTGCTTGTTGATGAGGCTCGTTCGGGTGCGGTAGGATGGGAATCGGCGGTTGCTAGAAAGGGTATATGATAGTTTTTTTGGAGGTAGGTGGTGGGAATGCGAGATGTTGCGTGGCTGGCCCGTGGAGTTCGGTGTATCATCGAAGGTGTGAACGACTAGCAGGGTGCCGGTATTGGAAAGTGGTTCTTTAAGGCTAGAAGAAAGGAGAGATTGTGGGATTGAATTCCACATGGTGATGGAGGTTTACGAGGTGGGGGTTCGTGGATGCACCCTGCGGGTAAAAGAACTGTAGTGGGATGGAAAATGGCGAGGCAAAATGAAAAGTTTGGTACGGTAATGGAACTAACGGGATGAGAGTTGGAGGCACAGAAAGGTCAGGTTTTGATGAGCTGGGCAAATGCAGCTTTCAGTAATATCTGCCAAGTGGGTTTCGGGCATCTTCGGTATAAAGCTGCGCGAAGCTGTGACTTCTCTGGAAGAAAGAACGGTTTGGGAAACTATATATTTTGGGAACAAAAACGGTAAGCTATAGCATTAGTGAAATCCTAGTGATGTACATGTTCGATTTTAATTTTTGCAAGAGCATCGGAGTGTGGCCTGGCGATTTAATGAGATTGCTTCCCAGTTAGTTAGAGCTTGAGGCCTTTGGTGGGAATGGAGGGCCGGTTGCCGAATTTCGGATTTTTCGCTGTGGGCTCCTGTTGGAAAAAACACTCTGCTTTGGGGACGAAGCACAAAGTGTTACCAACTTTCGGCGCATCGGCGATAAGTCGGATCTCAGCGACGAGGTTGCTTCCCTCGGGACGCTGCTTCTAGGCAGCTTGGATGCAGGGTTACGCCCCGTGGGCTGACGGTTATTATTCGTAAGAGAATGACCTGGCGGTGGTAGAGAGCGGTCCAGCGGATACAGTAGTAGTAGTAGTACGATACATTTCCCGGTAATGAGCTCGAGTATGTTCACCAGATAGATGGAGGGTAGCCTGTGGTCCGCCTGTGTGTTGTAATTGGGGCTTTTGTTTGTTGCATACTGTCTCAGTGGACGACCGCGATGCATAATGTCTCTCGCAGTTGATGTACAATGGGGTCTTATGTTTCCCTCTCACTTTCAGCGGGGATTCGAAGAAGACATTGTGCAGTGGTGGGTGTATCGCTGGTGTGCATACCGTCAAGAGTACTCAGGAGGCCCGATCGGCCGTGGCCAATAACCGTATTGTGCCAACTAAGCTGAACTGAACCTGGCTTGGCCTGACTGAAAAGGGGTACTTTCGAGTTTGGTTCGAATCTCACACCTCTTGCTAAAGTACTGCTCAAATTGACATAGCGGAGGTATTCACGTTTTTTGGGTTGTTAAAGTGTGTTGAAGAAATTCGCCGACGCATTATTCTCAGATTGAAATATTTTCGTGTGGTTCTCAGTCACCAAGGCACCGCTTTTTTGCTCATTTTCGCAGAGCCGTTGTCAGTGCACTATTTTTTGTTTCTTTCAAACTATGTCTGAGGTATCTTACTTTGGATTTTCTGAAGCATATTCGGATTGAGTGTGAGATGGGATCGCTTGCGACATGTGCCAACTGTGGCACATGCGAAGTGCTCGGGGATCTCAGAGGAGCACTACTTGAAGTATTTCCAAAACAAGTGAACTGAGCGAGTGTGCCTTCACTGCAAGACCGCCTCAGGGCAAACTTTTCAGTTCTCTACCATATGCGAACTAAGCGAAAGTAGACAAGAGAGCTTGAGAACCAAACTCCCCTTCGCGGATGTGGTAGGAATCAACAGTGAGAAGGCGAGGGAGTCCCGAGCAGATGGTCCCACAGGTAAACTGAAAGTTGCAAGTCCTCTGTCCCGAACATCAAATTTAAAAGGCATAGCAAAAGCAGCCCCAAAGAAGAATAGGGCCACAAATAAATCGCAAGTGTAAAATGCCCCCGAGTGAGCAGCAATTTCGGTTTTAAGAAGCCTGGAGAGCCAGATAGAGGGATTAAAAAGTTAACTGCGGGAGATAAGGGCTGAAGGGAAGCCTAGCATGATCAGATCCCGCAACGTTCCTATACTGAACCATCAGGATCCGACCATCAGGAAAACCAAAACAAGGCGGGATTTGGTTACCAAGAGGGTGAGGATTTGCTAGGACATGTAGGCATTAGTTAAATGGTAGGAATAGGGAGGATTCATGTGGTGGGTGCATGGAAGAAACCGCGGCCTGGATTACTAACAGGACCAGTGAGACCGACCGTGATTGAGTTCGCAAACCCAAACATTAGGGCCGGTAGCTGGCAAAAGAGGGGGAGAGTTTCTCACTGCACAATGGGAAGATACTGTATCGTGCCTGATACTCCAAGAGTGGGCATAAGGGCAAGAGGAAACGCCGGCCTAGGAGAAAAGCTAGTACATCGTCGTCTCAAACAGGAGTTGGCTGGGAACAAGCCCGGCAATACAAACCGGGATGTAGGATCGGCCCAGCACACCAAAATAGTACCGACAAGCGGTGGTTGTAACTGAGAGCTTCACTGGCCATAGACCGGATAGTCTATCCCAAGTGGCCTTAGATTCCGGAACGAGAGGCACGAAAGGAGGCTGACGGAAGTCCGAGATAGGTTGGTGACTGGCTCGTACTTCTTCAGCAACAGGTTAGTGAAAAGTTGGAACAGTCTGCCCGGTGGAATGATAGACCTGCCGACCGTCCAGTCCTTCAGGAAGCCCTATATCACAAGTGGTACGAGATATTTCCTTTTAGTAAGGGTTGGGTATGGCAACTAGATGAATGACGAGGAGCACACTGATTCCACTAAAGTATGTTTTGACGGACTTTTTTGTTTGTTGCTTACTGTCTCAGTGGTCTCTCACGATGCGTAATGTCTCTCGCAGTTGGTGTGTGATGAGGTTTTTCGTTCCCCTCATTTCTAGCGGACATACGGAGAAATATACTCTGCAGTGGTGGGTGCATAGCTGGTGTGCGTACCATCGAAGGAATTCTGGACGCTCGATTGGCGGTGGCCATTACCAGTCCTGTGCAAACTGAACTGAGCTGAACTGAGGAACACATAACGGACGTTGCCGACGCCCCCCGCGTGTTGAGAAGCTGTCGACCAGTCATCGCGAGTATTTCAGTCATCATGGTAGCGGTATGTTTGGCGTTATATTGTTACAGTTTGTCACATAGTCCTCTTTCAAGGGGTTACTGAAGCAGGATGTGCCAGATTTGAAAAGAATCAACCTTGCGACTAGGAAATTTATGCTGCGTCCGAAGTTACAGAAAACTTACTTCAAGGTAAATAAACTACGCTCTTTTATTTGTCGAAGGTTATGACTAAAATATGGAGTGAAGATGAGGATTCCCGGAGAATACTCGCCTTTCTGAATATAATAAAGGCTGTTGAGTGCAGCCGCGAGTGTACTTCTCTTTGCATCAAGGTGGGTTTTTAATGAGCTCAGTAACGCTCCCCATCGCAGCTGATGTTCATGGCTTATGTGAAGAATTGCAAGTTCGTGTTGGGTTCTACTCTACCTCATATAAACTTTATGAGACACTCGCTGCTGGAATTACTTTCCATGACGCTTGATGAGACGTATGTTCACGCCTTTGTGTACATTCGACAGCTTGCGATCGGTCTGAGAAAAGCGTACTCCTCTCATTCAAAGGTAATGTGAACGTTTTCTTGTTAGACAATTATTGAAATCTTCCGTGTCTTTCGAATGATTTTCGTCCATCGAACGAGTACATACATGTCACCCCGTTTTTCTGACATCTAATATGTTGCCATGTTCCAAAACTACTCAGAAACCGATCGGTTCATGGCCAGTTTTTAGTCGGTCTGTGCTATTACGACGACCAGCTTTCGAGCGGTTTAAAGCCGATCTGTTGGATTCGGGGTATGCCGTTATCACTTAGTTTTATTATTTTATCCTTACTAATTTATTTTTATTATTTTCTTTCACTTCCCTCAAATTCCGTCTCCATGTATCCACTTATTCCACTATTAAAACTAAGTCATTTCAACGATCTCTTTCCTTCCCACCTTCACAGTGCATAAAGAAAACCACTTATGAAATAGAATAGAAAGGAATATTAAATAAAAAGAGAACTATAAGACTATGCACAGCTATGCAAAATGTGCACAGGATTGCCGTATTTTGTCGATTCACCTTTGATATGTAGATGAAGAGAAGGAAGTAAAAATGCGGTTCAAATCTTCGTGCACATACACAATCAAGCAAATTATCTGCAATAAGCAATCCGACCCAAAGAAAAGTGCGTTCAAGAAATGTATAAACTGCGCCTGTTGTCTGAATTGAACTTGTTTTACTGGAAACAGATCGTATATGGACACGTTCGTTTTGGATATCATGTTACCTGAACTGAAAATATAGCGAAACATTTCTGCTGAACATGAACCAGATATGTTCGGACAGTGATTTGTTTCGTACCATGACTGGAATACTGACGAAATGCGGCACTGTGGCGGTGGTAGTGCACAATAAACAAAGCTCTATCTTTTTTTCTTCCGGTGACCTCTCGATATTTGTCATTGACAAACCACCGCTGAATGTGTTTGTCAGTGTCATCGCCCGACAAATTCCTTAAGAGTAGATTTGCATAAACCGCATATATGTTGACGTGCGTACCTTAAAATACCAGTTTACCTTTGGTGGCGCTAATAATGTGCATTTGCAATACGGATTTGCATCATGTAGGGTTCGTTTTTCCATCGTCGTTACACTTGAGCAATAGACAGTCATGTCGTCGCATGATATAACGTACTCACGGCGTCCACACGACCTCTTGCGACACTGGACGTTGTTGCTATAGGTGTAGAAACCTCCAAATGTTCAGTGGGTGAACTTGGTTCCTCGACTGCTGCTAAGTCCGTCTGCACAGCTCCTTCATTAGCATCTGACAGATCTGAAAATAAACGTAAGGTACACTTAATAACTGTCAACTATCATACCCTACGGTAAATCCATTACATGTTCACCATATTTCCATGCATACCATGGGATAACCCACGTATATATCCATTGGTATACACTGAAGAGAATAAATCACCTACAAATTTCGGGATTTTATTTTAGAAATCACTAATATGGGATAATTAGAAACAACATTATTGAAGTCGGTATGATAGTACAACTAGCATGAACCAAAAAACGGCTGAACCTTGCAAAGTGCCACTTATTTTCAAGATTTATTAGATGGAAAATAGTATTGTTTCAGAACTATGTCGGCACACCAGTGCAACCTGGGAAACTTTCCCAGTGATGAGGTACAATCGCCAGATCACTCATATCGCATGACGCGAAGCCAAACTACTTTTGCCAGCGGCTTCCAGCGATCACTACTATATGCTCGACATTGATCCAAAGGAACAAACGTTTCACAAAAAATATAACGCAATTTATGGTCATATTTCCATACAATTTCTATATCTTCACGATGGTTTCGCAATTTCCGTTCCAAATATATAGTCTTCTCTGTGGTAAAGCCGCTACTAAACAAACCGACCGAAAACTGGCTGAAAACCGATGTTACGAACGGGCTGTGCTACAAGGGCTCTTATTACTCACCGCTGTAAACGGTAACTAAAACCTTTACTAGGGTTTCACACTGGGAATGTTATTTTGGTCAACCGCTAGTGGTCGAGTGATTTAGAGCGTTGATGAGCACCTCGGACCTTGGAGATCGGAGGTTCGAACCCCCGCCGTCACCGGTTATTTTGGTGATAGAAAGTTACCCACTGTCGTCCGGCTCGTAACCGCACCTGACCTGTTGGAACATTATGTGGTTCTCCACTCCGAGTCTCAGAGCCTATTTGCCAGTTATCCCTAATAGTGCAGTGTACCGTCGTGACTATGGGGTATATACTCCTTGCACAGCACTCATATATATATATATATATATATATATATATATATATATATATATATATATATGTATATATATGTATACCAGACCTGTCTGGTTTCAGATTGTGTGCCAAACAAAACATGGCACAATCGGGGGGGAGGAGGGGTAAACAGTCCAAGTCCATGATTTGTTTGTGAGTGCAATACCACCAGGTTGCCCAAGTCAAAGCAGCACTCACGCGCATGCATGTAATGAAAAAAATATATCGGCTAATGCCATCGGTCCTAGGTTGACAACAGGTCGATGGCACTGTACACTACGTAAACGAAGATGATTTGGAGCTCTAGAGCGGGATAACGTGTATTGGAAGAATACAAGAGCTTGCGGACAGTGTACGCAGGTGGGGCAAGTAGCTTCACGGATTTAGTCGTCGTTCTGGTAAACAGTTGTTCGTGTGTGCAGTTGACAGGACTGTAATATGAAATTGTTGAGAAATAGCGCATCTGAGAGGTATGTGCCACTCATTAAAGAATTGCAGGTCGGCTTAAGCCCTACGGCCAGCTTTCACCCCGTTTTGTCATCTTAAGTGAAGCATGACAAGGTTTTTTTCATTGCACAGGGATTTACGGTAAAAGGTTTAAACTCCACAATCCAAAGACACTGCAAAGTAAGTGTGTATAAGGAACATTCTAGTAAGTTTCAGTTTATTGACCCTGCTTTTAAAAACAAGAAAAATGTAAGTGGTTGGAAACATAGAGAGGATTATTCAAAAAGCTTTGCAATACGGGAAATAAAGTGACTGAAATAACGACGTTCGACATCTCAAGGCAGAGATCTGATGCAGGTGACTGGCAGCCTGCATGCGAGATGAACGTAAGTCATGGCAATGCCACTGCTGAAACGAGCTGTGATGAGCAAAAACCTAAAGAATAACGATAGGAAAGGGATAGTTAAGCGACTTCCCGGCAACCGGCAAGTAGCGGGCGGTGGGTCACTGTTTGACTGAACATCCTTTCTTCGAGCCCGATCAAGAAGAGCGATAGACGAAGCTGTACCCCGTGCACGACTGTAGTATTCAAGGGACGGGTCAATTCAGGCTTTGTGGAGAAAGTGAGTGGGCATAAAATAGCATCTGGCTTCGAATAGGAAATCAACTTTCCGCGCAGCACGAGAGACAAGCGTAGACAGAAAAGGAGACCAACACAGAAGAGTTTACGGACAAGCTCAGTAAGGAAGGTGATCCTGTGAAGCAAAGGGTTGTCGAGTCAAAGTTCATTTGAGTAAAATGAGGGAGATGTTTCGGTGAAACGGGAAGAGGTAAAGTTTAAAAGCACTTATACAGACATCCTTTGTCGAAACTTAAGCAGAGATTTGCCCTAGATCGGAAACCAATAATGAATTGCAATCGTGATCGATGATGATGGTGACCTGATAGTTCGGTTGGAAAGTGAGCAATGGAGAGTGGTATAATCGGCAAAACTGCGACTTGGTTCGAGGTTGAAGATACGAGATCATTAACGAACGGAAGATAGAAGGTAAGTGCAAGTATGGAGCCTTAGAGGTACACCAGCATCCACCGGGAACGGCTGAGATAGAGCTCCATCGACTCGGACGGGAACGGTTTGCGCGGCGGTTGGAAGCGAGTCCAGTGCAAATCGCAATGCAGTTTTCCTTCCATTGGCGGGCACCACAGGCGCCCTATATCCTTCTCGACAGTGTTGATTCAAGTTTTGAGTTGGCTACCAAGGCAACAATTCCATCCAGAGCAGTGTTCGGGACGGAGTGTTTGTCCGGTTAATTCCGTCTCGGGTCGCCGTAGGACATGGCCCAGCCACCGCAGTCAACGACATTAGAGAAAGTCGGGGAGTTCGTCAGTTTCGCAGCACCGTTTCTTAACTTCATCGTTGGATACTCTTCACGCCAGTTTGTTTTGGAAATACGTCGCAGATACCAGTGATCAAACACCTCCACCGTTTTGGTATCCTCAACTCTCAATGGCCAGGTTTTGCAGCCGTAGCTAAGTACCGGGTGTAAGCGGCACGTTAGATACGCACCTTGGTCCGGAGGCTGATTTCACTGCTGGCCCACAGCGTCCATCGTAGCTGCAGAAATGCCTTCCTGGGATTGTCTATCCGGAGTATTACTTCATCCTTCGCCTAACCGTTCACAAACAGTGTAAAGCCTAGATACCTGAATAGTGAAGCGCACTCGATCAGTTGGTCATTGATGGACAGCTGTTCAGCTGGTAACCCTGGGCAAGTTGACATACTTTTGGTTTTCGTACTGCTCACTTTTAGCCCGATGGACTTTGAGAAGTCGACTCGGTCAAGGACTCACTGAAGGGTGGCGGGAGAGTCCGCTAGCACAACGATGTCATCTGAAAACTAGGTCCGAGAGTTACACCTGACTCAGTTGGATACCGGGATAGTCAGTCAGTGCGTGTCTCATTGTCCAGTAGATCGCGTAGTTAAACAGCACCGGTGAAAGAGGGCAACCGTGTCGGACGCCAGTAGTAAGTGTGAACTCGGATAGCTCTTCACCATACATACGGACCCGCGCCCTAGTGGACGAATGGTATCCTCTCAGAAGCCTTGCGAGTTTAGCGGGCATCTCGTCGGATTCCATTATCGCCCAGAGACACTCCCGGTTAACTGAATCAAAATCGACCCAAAAGTCGATGAAACAGACTACCGTTGGGTGCTCGAACTTGTAGCGCTGCTCCTGTGCTCGACGTAGTGTGAAAATTTGGTTCACACAGCCTCTACCACGGCGGAAAGCCCCTTGGTTCGGTCTGGTGCGCCGGTCTCGCAACTAAGAAGCGATTGAGTAGGAGCACGCAGAAAATATTCGCAGCCACATTGATCAGGCTGATCTCCTTATAGTTCTCGCACACGGATTTGTCCCCTTTCTTTGGGATGAGCAACAGCACGGACGTGCCCCAATCAGTCGAAATGACTTCTTCCCGCCATATGGAGCCAAATAGAGTGTGTAATCTGTCGATCAGTGACGACAGGCAGCACTTGTAGACTTCAGGTGGAATGTCATCTTCAGCAGTTTTTTTGTCTTTCAGCTGATTGGCGACTGTGGCGATTTCAATTGTGCTCGGTGGATTGCAACTGACATCGTACGGCTCTGCAAGAACGGGGGTTGTAGGGCCGTCGTGTGTACTGATGGTCGATTGAGCAACCGATCGAAGTGCTCTACCCATCGTTGTTTTTCTTTTCATTTCAGGTATGGGCAGATCGACTGTGTCGCATAAGAGCGACTCCTGCTGGCAGCGCCTACCCGACGCGTTACGAATGAAGCGGAATAGTTTGCTGAAGTCACCGATCCCTGCTGCAATCTTCATTTTTTCGTCTACTTCTATCCAGTACCGCTTACGATCAGCCCTAGCGGAGCGGTTTCAGTTTCAGTTTATTCAACCATTAACCTCGCACTTCAGCGCTCTGGTTTCGGTTGCTATCTCCCAGTGTAACAGGGAATGCTGGGGCGAGGGAACGGCGTAAACATCAAGGCGAACGAACGAACCAAACGAGGGCCACAGACAAAAGAACAGGTGGCGAATATGTCGGAGGCGTCCCGAAGCAGGCAAAAAGAAGCATACAGACGACCAGAGAGAAAGTAGCGGGATCTCCGGCAACCAGCAGGATAGCTCAGGTGAAGGGCTGCCGATCGAGCCGTCAACTGAGACAGTCGGGCCAACCGAAGGGAAATGACGGGCAAGAGAAGCAAGCCATCGGCCACAGGCAAATGGACAGAGCGCAGCCGAAGCGCTCAAGCAGCGGCAACAGCAATCTTGGTACCGCGCAGTCTGGAAAAAGGCCTATATAAGCGACTGTATGTGTGCCATGACTTAACTTGTGTGATCGTGGGAATACAAGTATCCTGCCGTGTGTTGTCGTCCTTGTTACACTAGCATCGTCCAGTAAACGGCAAAGAGAACAAAAAGACTGCAAAAGATCCATAAAATCAAAGTAAAAGGCGGAATTTCGAACTCAAGGAAAGAGTCCGAATGCAACTACGCCACTGGCTGCGGCACCTAGCCACATCACTTAATGTCTCTAGCCATTTAGTAGGTAGGTCGCGTGGACTCCAACCTGGAAGTCTAACAGGTCCTACGCGACCAAGTTCACTGGTCAGGGTTTTCATGCCTTTCTGCTATGTCATGGACTGACTACTTCGACCTATCTTCCATTCACTACCGGCCTCAGTGAACAGCGCACTTTGAAGAAGTTTATCGGTGGGCATGCGTAACACATCCCAACTACCTAAACCTGTTTAGATTCAGTACTTGATCCGGAGACTGACCTCTGGTTCCCAACACCTTACGTCTTACTCCAGCATTGCTGATACGGTGTTCCCACCATACTCGGGCAATGCTACGGAGACATCAGCGCCCAAGCACCGAAAGTCTTCGTCTATCTATCTTCTACTCTTAATGACCATGTTTCTGAACCGTATAAAAGAACAAACCTAACCACCGCATTGTATACTACACCCTTAACATACAGTCGGATGTCACGCCGGCGCCACAGTTGGCTGAGGTTACCAAAAGCCAAACGCGCCTTCTGTATACGCGATGACACTTCATCCGATATCTGTCCACCTGATGAAATGTAACTTCCCAGGCAAAACAATTATGCACTTCAGCTAGAACTCCCCCTGCCAAGAAGAGGTTTGGTGTTGAGCTAACCCAGTCCAATTTGAAGGTGAAAAACGCATCCCAGGCATTGTTGCCTGCTGTTTAAGCTATGTAAGATAGCTTGCAACTTACCTGGGTCTTCACTCAGGAGAACAATATCGTCCGTTTATTCCAAGTCAGACAGTTTACTGCCTGATCAAAAATCGATGCCACCATTCTCACACGAGGATAGGGCTATCTCAAAAATCAATTCAACTACAAAGTTGAAGAGGAAGGGCGAGAGAGGACAACCCTGACGAACACTTTCTATGGTGAACTTGGGTGAAAGATCGCCGTAAGCACTAACTCGGCTTCGGCTGTTTGCATACAAGCATTGGAAAAGAGAAATGAATTTCTTTGGTACACCCTTTAATGACAGGCCGCGCCAGAAAACTATGCGGTCGACTGAGTCGAACGCCGCTTTCAGATAAAGAAAGACAAAATTTGTGGGCCTACAGAAGATGTGCCTGGGTTGTAGGCGGAGCGCGAGTCCTCGTGTTGCAATCTACGAGGATCGCCACTTCCTGATATCCATGCTTCCTATGCTTTACCCGACAGTTGAAGTGTGCCCTCAGAGATCCAGTCTTTTAGGTGCCTTCTACTTTTCCTTATTTCTTTTAAGCAGCTTCTCGAACCATTGATTTGATTATCTTCCACTGTTCTACTGGAGTTGAATCCGGTGATACGTTGGTTACTGTGAGTAATCGGGTGACGATTGCGCTTAACAGCGCTTGGCATTTCTCTGGTATTTCCTGGGCTGCAACGTTTATGCTGGTCGGTGGAGAGGTCTTAAGGCGTGCGGATAGATGAATTCTGAAGCGTACACGAACAAGAACGTGGTGTGCATTGTTTGCGTTTCCCGTCACTGCGCTGCGGTACGCTCGACAGTCTTCTACATATGAAATCCAACGAGAGCTCGCTAGGATATGGTCGATTTGATGAAAAATGGACCATAGTTGGAATAACACATCAGTAAGTGCTTTTTAAGGTGTTGGAAACGTGTTCTGCAAACGACCATTCTGTTAGAGTCAGCCAAACTTGTCAGGCGGTCATCTTTCTCACAGCGTTGACCAAGGCCAAGTTTCCCCAGAACGTGCAATGTTGACGAATCCGACGGACCTGTGCGAGCGTTCCAGTCTGCGGCAATGAACAAAATGTCACTTCTCTGGATCCGATTTAATAACTCTTGGAGGCTGCTGTAGAATTCATCTTTTGCTTTCTTGTCCGCCGCGTTGGTCAGTGCATAGACCGCAATCACCGCTAAGTTTTGCGGTTTGCCTTTGAAACTCGCCAAAGCAAGTTTTACTGAAATCGGTTCCCAAGTGATCACTGCGTTGTTGACTTTACTGTTAATTGCGAATGCGACACCGTGGTGCCCGAAATTGTCTGTTGGGCCGCTATGATAAACACAATAAGTTGCCACTTCTGAAAAATTTTATGCACCGAGCATTGGAGTTAGGTATGCGGACTTTTATGCGATAGGCTATGCCGATGTTGTATTTGTGTAGTGTCCTCATTGTGAGGCATTGGCTGCCTACGTATAGTGATGTCCGTACACCAACATACTATATAAGCCTGTTTCCTACAGTTGAGTATTCCATCTTGTCTTGACATATCGATCACTGGAGCACGAGGCGCGTCGCTTGCCGAGGACGCCGTAGCATGATCAGAGGGCGCCTCTTCAAAGTTATTCATAGCGATTCACGGGAATATAGTACGAGGCGGTGTTCTCAGCACCGCTTGAGACAGTTGTACTACTCGGTAGCCCAGTCCGTAGTAGGAAGTAAGTTGACGGTACCTCATCCGGCCTTTTTGTTTGACGATGCACCTCTAGCCTTTGTACACTCAAGTGCAGCCCACAAGGCTGCAGGACTGTTCCAGATGAGCCGGTGGTCTGCTATGCGGCTCATTCGCCTCTTCCGAAATACCGAATCGGATTGATCGAACAGTTTTCCTTCGTAGCCGTTTGACCAGTAGTTCTCGTCCGCCCATTCAGGAGTATCTTCCTTCGCATGCCAAACACCTTATCGCCGAAATTTTTAGACCTTGGGTACCCCTAACCTGTTTTAGCCCGCCTGTCGAGCGGTTTGTCGGGGTGCGGCCGCTAACGCGTGCTTCAGCTTCGTGGAGCCACAGGTGAGCGTTGGGTGAATGATGGAGGCTAAAGAGATGGAGGATGCTCTAAGGGATACGACAATCTACCAAATCTGAGGTGATAATCCTCTGAAACAGGCCATACACCGATGTTTTCGTAGCACTGCTCGAATCTGGTGGGAATACTGTATAGGCAATGCTGAGGTTTCGGGGATCAAGTCATTAAATGAAATACTTAGGCTTACAAAGCTAAGACGGTTGGGACATGTGTTGCGCATGTCCCCTGACAGGACTCGTCGGCGTGCAGTGTCTACTGAGGTGGGTAACGGTGGCCAGTCATCATCATCATCATCGCGCAGCGTTGAACAGTAGGGCAAGCCCCACTGACCACTGCCTTTCTCACCATCTCGTACGTTGAATTAGAAAGTATGAATATACAAAATGGACAGGGAGTGGACCTACACAAGTGGGAGGAGGAAAGAATGCCCTAGTAGCCAGCACACGGAATACACAGTCTAACTGTACAAACGCACATCGATCAGTGATTCTGATTCGATAAATAGTGACAACACGATCGCCACTGTTCGTGGTTCACTGCCATATCCTTCAGTGTCTCCAACCAACTGGTAGATGGTTCTTCTGGACCCCAACCACGAAGACGTGAAGCACCTACTTTTCCTAAGTCTGCTGTACATTTTCTTATTCCTCGCTACCACGTCATCTGTTGACCTCCACGTGGTTTTTTCCACTCCCTAGGAGGGGCGGAGAATAGGACACGGTACGGTAGACGTGTGTTTGACATACGTAACAGGTGCCCCAACCAACGAAGTCTACTAATCTGGATACGCTGTGACAGAATGTTCTCCTAATTAATACCAAATACTCGCTTCCCGACCTCATAATTTCTCACTGGGCTGTTCCACCCAATCCTAGCGATATCGCGTAAACATTAGTGGTCGAAAACCTCAAGACGACGAATATCTTCAGCACACAGACTCCAAGTCTCGCTACCTACAACAGAACTGAACGCACTGCGGCACAGTACACACAACGTTTCAACTTCAGTGAAATATCAGATCGGCGCCACAAGTGCTTCAGTCCAGCGTACGCCGCTCGAGCCTTGGATATCCGCGTACTCACCTCTACTACCGTACTCCCATTCGTCGTCACGCAACTACCGAGGTAGGTGAAGTGGTCGACAACTGACAGCACCTCCCAATCGAGCATCAACCTCGGAATTGTTGACGTCCAGTCTTGTAACATCACCTTACACTTTGAAGGTGCAAGGGGCATGCCGAATAAAGCTATAGCTCTTGCGAGATTATTTAGTGCACGCTGAGCATGTTCCGTGCATTCGAACAAGCACACAACGTCGTCCGCGTAATCTAGGTCACATAGCTTTTCACTATTTCCTAGTTCGACGCATAAATCCTGAAGATTTTGCAACGCACTCTCCATTATTTCGTTCATGACGAAGTTGAACAGGAATGGGGACACCACTGGTCGTTTCGAGCCGAACTCTTACGTGGCCAGAAGTATGAGAATAAAATGATCTCATTAGGTTCATGAACTTCTGGGGCATACCTTTCCGATGAAGAGCACTGAAAAGCGCTGTTCGATCAACTGAATCAAAGGCACCTTTCAAGTCTAAGAAAACCATTATTGTTGGTCGGCGATGCGTGTGACGCGTTTCAAGTAGTCGGCGAAGAGTAAAAATCTGGTCGATGCATCCTCGACCTGAGCAGAATCCAGCCTGCTGCTCGCGGGTGTTCCTCTCGCGAGCTGTTGTGAGACGATGCAGCAAAATCGAAGCCAATACTTTGGTGACTATCAGAATCAAGCTAATCCCACGATGATTACTAGTCATTGCGTATTCCCTTCCTGAAGATGGGAACAATCAATGACTCAGTCCATATTAACGGAATACGCTCCTCGTTCCAAATGTCACGGAGCAAGGCGGTAAGTGATTTTATCAACGCCTCACCACCCAGTTCGAAAAGAACTGGAGGAAGTTCGTCGGGACCTGCCGCTGTCCCTCACTTTAGTAATCGAATGCATGACTCTACTTCCACTTCCAATGGGGCTCAAGTGATACCACCCAAGGAGTCACAGTTGTTGACACAGGAGTAACTACCCTAGCGTGCGGCCAGCTAAACTGTTCCTTGAAGTATTCGACTCAACGGTCAAGCTTTTGCTGTTTGCCATGGATGGGTTCTCCATTTCTATCCCAAATCGTTTCACTGACCTGGGTGCGCCGTCCACCGGTGTCACGAATAAGTTTAAACAGTCTTTGACTGTTACCTGAAGCAGCTGCTATTTCCATTTCTTTGGCTACCTTGACCCACCAGTTTTCGCGATCATTTTTAAGAAACTTCGTAGCTTGCTTCTGTAGATGTCTTCGTATCTTATTCATCTTCTTTCAGTTCGAAAGCTGATGATTTTGCTCCATTATACTCAGCGACTCTTGCGAGATCCAGTGTCTTTGATGGACAACGGATCTATGACCACAGACAAGATCTGCTTCAACGTGCATCGCCTGTTAGATATGAGTCCAATGCTCATCTACATTACTGTCCGTCTTAGATCCTAGCTCATGTGCTAACTTCTGCTCATACCAAGTGCGTACTTCTGGATCACACAAACGTTCTACGGCTAACCGGGTTTGCGGTTTGCGACGATGACTGTAACGGTAAATCAGTACATTGCGTGAAATTCCCACGCAGTCTCCTTTTCTCACTCACATGACTCTAATCAGCTCGGTGCCCGGTCCTTCCCAACCAACCCATCCTACACGTTTTCCCTTCCTTTCACATGGTGAACCGGTTACCTTGCCTCGGTTCACCTACCGTCCTCCGCCGTGTGCACTAACAGTAGACCGATTTTCCATCGCGGTTAATCCAGGAGCCTACGACCTTTAAGTCTTGTGCGTCATAGGTGCCCGACCTTGCGTGTCAAGCGTGCATCCGTTCTTTATTCGCTTTCTCACTCGCACCGCATGAATGGCCTTTGTACTTTCCTCCCACGCTGCCGCTCACGTCGCGCCTGCGTGATGGTCTAGGTAAAGCGTGAGTGTGATTCTTCTGGTCCTTGTCTGATCCAGTTTCATGGTCATACTTGTCCCTCCATCTCATGTGCGCCTACCACCCTTTGGTCAATTGTTCTTCCTGCAAAAGACGGATTTCACCATATTTCAATGACTCGGTCCCTTATTGCTTGGCATACGTTCCCCGACAGACCCTTACGAAGATTTGAAGTATATTCCCAAACCTTTGTGATTGGATTGCCCCACAAATTGAGGTGTGTTGCCTGTAATTCCAGTGATCGCTCTCTGAAGTACACGTAGTTCACACACGCCTTATTCGATTTGGGTTTCGGATTCGTGTTCTACGAGTCACTGATTCACTGAACAGCGGTTCAGTTACAATGAACATGGGGCTGGGGCGATAGTCGCATTAAAACTAATGCATGGTCCGACTCTACATACGTGGACCAGTAAGATCAACAGTTCTGAACAGAACTGCGCCACCGGTAGCTTACTTCAGTGTGATCAATCTAACTCAAAGTACCTGTAGAGTTAGAGCGCCATGTCGCTGAGCGACGCGAGCTGTGTCGGAAATTTGTGCTAGACAAGAACAATCGATTGTCCGCACAAAACTGGAAAAGCCTATCCCCGTTATCTGTGTGCTCAGCAGGTAAAGCACAACGGCCACCTAAACGAGCTTCTGACAAACTGAGTTTGCCAACTTGTGCATTGAAGTCACCAGTTAGTTCTACGATGTCAGAACCTTTACTGGTGCGAACGAGGATGGCGAGTTCGTCATATAACTCACCTTTCTGCGCGTTTGAGCTGCAGTCTGTTGGGGCGTACGCTGAGATAACAAACAAATTGCGCCTAATACAACTATCCTTTCGAACGCCGACTGACCCCTGGAATCTCACACCACATAAACGACTGTTTACCGGGATCCAGTCTAAGAGGGCAGTCTCAGCCTTGTCAGTCAAGGCTATTCCTACACCATGTTGACCCGTAGCTCGAGCTATTTCGTCTCCTGAGGTGCGCAGGAAATACCTCGATGAGATACCAGGACCAGTTAGTTGAATCACACAACTCGAATCCTGGATACGTGTTTCACTTACGCAGCAGGCATCAATCTTCAGAGAGGTCATTGTGAGCGCTGGCCACGCCTGCTGACCGGCCTGCATGAGTGTACGCACGTTGAAGGAGCCGAGATTCAGAGGCTGATGAGGCTTGAGAAAATGTGAGTTACCAGATAGAGGATTATTCCCGACACTATTCGACAGTGAATCGTTGCGAGTATCAAGCGTGTTATCAGTGGGAGTATTATGGTTGGGTAGATGGGGCAAAGAGGGATGGTTAGGGACAGAAGGCAAAAGTTGAATAAAAGAGAGGGAACTCTGAGCAGTAGCCCACTTATCACTACCCACCCCGCTCGATGCAATGGGCAACGCGGTCCTGATTATCCTGCGCGACGACCGATGCAGTATGGAATCCTTTGTGATCGTGCAGTTCATGGGAGATGTTGGACGGGTACTGCTAAGGTGTCCAGCCACAAAGCAGGAGAACGATTAGGGTCCTCATCCAAAGCCTTTAGTTCTAACAAGAACCTATCCTCAAGGTAGCGGGATGGCTTAGTGGAAGCCCATTTGCTTGGATCAATTATTCTTCCACTGATTTTGTCGATTGAGTTGCCAGCTCAAATCAACCCCTAACCTGAAGGACCAGGAGACTGGACTTTGTCTGACCTCTACCCATTGACCTGTCAGGTATGATTGCATCTCCGTCTTAAAGAAGCCATCCTGTATAGCTCTTTGGGTCATGGAGACGCGCAAGCCATCACACCACGTCAAGGTGCAGTCTCGTCGTGCTGGTGGCCAGTCTACCTCGTAGAAGAAATCCAGGAAAAGCCTAACCAGTGAACCTGGCCGTGTATGGTGTGTTAGACTCCCTGGATGGGGTCCAGGAGACCCTTCCAGTCTGTCGTTAGATGCATCGGAGAATACGGCCAAATGTCTCGATCAATGACCCTCTTGTAACCAAAATCTTCCTTTACCGACTCGATACCAATATCTGTAGGTCTCCTGTGACTCCTTTCATATTCTTGTTCTTTTCCATTATTTCCGATTGAGATTGCCTCTAGGAGGGGGGGGGGAGTTTCCTGACTGAGGGAAAAAGGAAAGCACGTCGTCAAACGAAGGCTAACTCAGGAGCACATCTTTTTAGGGCGATAGCTCAAATACCGTCCATACCGGGTGGTTTGTATACATCTGAATTACGGAGAACTTGACAAACCTTCTTGGTAGTTATAACAGGAAAAAAGCGTGGCCAGGAACGCAAGAGAAAGACAGAGGAGTAAGGCTAACAGACAGTGGAATTTGAGACAAAACATGAGACAGAAATCTCGACCTTGTTGAGAGGGTCGGAGACCAGAGAGCCAGAAGAATTGCAAAATGGAGGGAAGTTGGAAGGGTGGAAACTACAAGAAACCACGATCCCAAAGGATCAAAATGAACAGCTACCGGTACCGAGTGGGGTTAGTCGTTTAGCTTTGTGACGTAAAAAGTGTTCTTTAGCTCTCTAAATGGTGAGCGAGCATTTTTTTCTAGCTTGCAAAAAGCGGTGTCGAAATGTTTGGTTGAATGGGCGCCGCCATTGGCGGTACGCTGTTTTTCAAACGGACAACACGGTTGAAAGCGTGGTTAAGCCACTTAGAGGATCGTGGTTTGCCGGGTTTAGAGAATTGATAAATGTGAGAATGAATACATTGAAGCGCCATCTTAATAAATTTAGAAGCAAACAGGGAAACATCAAACACAAAGCAACAGTCGTTCCAGGGGTAACAGGCCAGGAAGTCGTGAAAGCCATCCCAGTCAGCCGAATCGCAACGCCAATAGGTGCATCTAGAGCTTGGTGTTGGGGTGGGATGAGAAAAATGAGTGGAAGCTAAAATGAAGCAATAGTCCCATAAGCCCAAGGGAGACAAGGAAATGTTATCAGAGAAGAGATGTAAGAATGAGGTCAAGAGTGTGTGGACATCGCAAGTACGATCAGGAATGCGTGTGGGGACGTCCACCAGTTGGCAAGAGGTTGTTGACTACGGTGAAAACCTCGGCTTCACGTCCCATAGTAGAAGTGTCTGATGGTTACAGTAGCCAATTTTTTGCTGTGACATTGAAGTCATCAAGAATGGTGATTTGGCAACTGGGTTCTGTTTGAAGGCACTAAATCAAAAGTCAGAGGGTCGTTGCTGTTGAGGGAGCGGTAAACAGTACACAGGTAATGTTTCAAGGAAAGGATTCGAATTTTCAACCACATGAATTGGAAGTCCTGGCTGGAGAAGTCATGATGCGGAAGTCAGGAGAAGGTGGCAGATTGGTGAGGATAAGCGAAGACACCGGCTTTCAAGTCAGAAATGAGACAACGGGGGAGGAAGGCTGAAGAAAATGGTTCATAAAGTCAGAATTTCGATTAAAGCCACGAATACAGCTGTAATCTCATTTGAATCGAATGGAGCGTGCATGGACGGAGGGTCCATTTTTATAATCACACGGTGACTGGGAGGCCATGACTTGGCATAAAGGTATGAAGAAACTAGCATCAGCATTGGTTTAGGTTGGTGCTTCCCGCCTCCCTGGTTGGGTCCCAAGGGATGAAGATTGTCGTTGGTTAGAGACATTGAGGGACATGACTCAGTAAAAGACGGGCGCAAACGCTGTGCGGACCGTGTCGAGCTCGTGCACCGCAATCACGAAATGTCTCTCAAACAAAACGACGAAAAACCAACGAAAAGTGTACGGTGAATAAACGAAAAAGTCATGTCACTAATTGTTTGTTATACTGTTGTAGTCCCCTTCTCATTTTTTGTATTTGTTGTTGTTATGCTGGCACCTTGCTTGATTTTAAGCCGGTGTAAATACGCACATGATTTTTCCTGTTTCTCAAGTAAGTTTTTAGACCCTGTCACCACTGCAAGTGGGCACCCAGGATGCATACAAACTTTTGACTGACGGAAGCTTTTGAATGTGTACTATTGAAGAGATATACCCGTAACTGCGAGGAGTCGCTGCACAATCAGAAAGATTCGGCTATCATAACTCGGGGGTAAATCGTAACATTAAGCCGGATGATGGCAAAATTCTGTCTACCACCGGTCTGGTCCCCTGGACGGTGAGGTTGAACGGCTTGGTAATAAAGTTTCGACTTAGAATAATCCGGTGATATCGTCTTTCTGGTTGGTAGCGCATAAACAACGGAACGCTTCAGACTGCTTGGCGATTGGGATATTTAGATACTGTATGGAATTTGCGCTGTCCAGTTGAAAAGTGCTTTTACAAGACTGACAGGAGCCTTTGTCTACACTCACTTTTTGCGGTAATCAGTTGGTTAACGGGTGGTGGTCGAATAGTCGAAAGTGTTTGCTTATCACCTCGACGGTCACATTTAAATCCCCGCCATCACCGGTTATTTTGGTGGTAGACAGTAATCCACCGTCGCCCGACTCGTAACCACACCTGGCTTGTTGGAACGCTATGTGGTTCTCCACTCCGGGTCTCAGAGTCTGGTTACCAATTATTCCTAATAGTGCAGTGGGCCTTTATAGCTATGGGATATACCCCCTCCATTGCCGTCGTGCGCAAGCATGTAATGGAGAAAGTGCCTAAGGAGCTTGATTACAGATGGGAGTGGAGTTGGGGAGATCTCATCATGAATTGCGAGAGGAGCTTTCGCCAACTTGCGACATCTATTAAGACCCTGTGCGGTTCTTCACAAGTCCCACGTTGTGGTTGCCAGTTATACATAACTGGGTAGCGAGATTTGGAAATTGTGTGGCACATACCCCTTCCAGTGTGATCATAGGCAGGCGTGTAATAAAATAACTGGTGCCGCTGTGACATCAAGCTTTCCTTTAGGGAACGGGTATATAACGCTGTGGTGGACCGCGAACTGTTGGGAAACTGCGTAGGCCTCGCCGGCTTCCAATAATCCCGACATTTATCATTTGATTAGAAGTAGCGGTCCACGGAAGCCAGGTGTAAGCGAGTCAATCAAGAAATCCGACGGCTAACTGTGTCACTGTCAGGAGCGTTGTCTGGACCTTCGGGTGGAACTTTTTACGAGCAGTTTAGTTGGCCTACTTCTACAATAGACTTTCTAAATATACCTGCAAGAGAAACAATACAGGCAGATATCACTCCTCTCTCAGAAATGGAGGTTACCTGGGATGTAGGTTATCTGAAATAGTACAAAGCTGCTGGGCCGAATGGGTTACCCCCATCTTTCTTTCAGAATGGGAGCAAAGCTTTGTTTTCAGAATTAGCAAAACTCCTCCAGATACCTACTTTTACTTTTGTACGGCTAGATCCTGTGAGAGAAGAAAACAGCTTCATAGATGTTTCGAATGGCACCTGCTCGTGAGCAGCGATCGGATTGGAGACGTGAGCACGGAGAATGCATTTTTGCTTACATTTGTTAACGCCATGGCCGGACTGGGGCCCTAATTGTGCAACGTCCGATTTGAGAGTCCACCAGGACGGCAGCGCCATCCTGGACATGGAACAGGAGATAGGCGCTGTTTTGAGGTCTCTGTGTCCGGGCGTCGTGGGATATGTCCAAACCACTGCAATCGTCGGCGTTGAAGGAACACAGACAGCTTTTCGATATCAAAGCACTGTTTTATTGTATCGTTTGAAATCATGTCGTGCCAAGCCACTTCCAGGATCCGTCGCTGATACCTGTGGCCAAATACTTCCAGCGTTCTGATATTCTCGATGCCTGGTGGTCACTTTTCGCAGCCGTAAGTCAGTGTTAGAAGAATGACGACCCAGAATACACGGACTTTGGTCCGGAGACTGATTTCGTTTCGCGCTCAGAGTGCACGGCGAGGCTGGAGAAAAGCAATCCTGGCATTTTCAATGTGCAACTTGACTTCCTTTTTGACTTCATCGTTCAGGAGAATCCTGGGGATCGGATATTTGATCACGGACGTGTCCGATTTGTTCACCGTTCATGTGTATCGGTAGGATGAGCCATGTAGCGCAGGTCAAAAGGATCTTGGTCTTCGACGTGTTGGTCTCTAGTCCCATGGGTTTTACGAAGGATTCTACACGGTTCAAATCCGGTCGAAAGGTGATCGAGCTGTCTCCAAGTATGACGATGTCGTGTGCGAATTCCAAAACGGCGGGGAAAACATCGATGCCCGGCTGAATTCCACGGTCATCGGTGAGCGTTTGATGCATTATCCGTTGATGGTCTAGTTGAACAGCACTGGTGGCAAGATACAGCCGTGCCTGACACCGGAACTGAAAGAGGAATCATTTAATTTTTCTCTGCAGATGCGTTTCCTCTCTTGCGTATTTGCGTGGCACGACCTCGTGTGGCTGGCAAACTTCGGAGGCATTCCATGCGTTCGTAGTGTAGTTCTTAAGGACTCTCTGACAACCGAGTAAGAGGTAGCCCAAAATTCGATAAAACAAGCTGCAGTCGGTTGCTAAAACCTGTACCGGTGTTATAATGCTCTGCGGAGAGTGAACATTCGATCCACGCACTTCCTACCATGGCGGAAGCCCCTTGATAGAGGTGCGTGCGCGTGTCTTGCATCGCTGTGAAGTGGTTAAACAAACGCACGGATAATACTTTCGGGGCCACGTCGATTAAACTAATGCTTGCATAGCTCTTTTGGTAATGGAGGCTCGCAAGCCGTCACACTACGTCTAGGTAAAGTCTCGTCGTGATGACATTATAATTGAAAGCTTTTTATATTTTCTGGGGAATTGAGAAAAGTAACCTAAATGTTACACTTTTCTCTGGCTATTATCAATGAAAATCTTTGCAGTTTCTTCCGCATTCCATTTGTTGTCTATTAAGAGACAAGCCAACGATTATTATCGCTGATTTTCCTTGTTTCGCACATGTCTATGATCGACAGCCTCATATGCACGCACACAGGTGCGCCCACTCAGTCATTCAGCTTTCAGTCAATGCCCGACGTTTCACTTAACGTGGCTAACCTTTCTGAAGGCTTTTTTGCACCATATGTCGCCCTGCGAACCTCGTTCAGTCCTGACATACCCAATATGAAGTCGTTCATTGTGAATAAACTGGTCGTGTTGGTCAATTTAGCAGCTGCTGCTTTGCAGCAGCACTTGGTTGTGCAAAGGCTACAGGTGCGCCCTCAAAAAGAACCGAGCAACGCTGGCGACGTCTCTTGTACCCATGGAACTTCATGATCATGTCATATACACGCTCTGTTATCCATGCTACGGCGTCCCCGAGAACCAACGCGCCCTGTGCTTCTCCAGTGACTGCCTGGGCGCGCAGTATGATCAACCACAATCAATCGTTCATGAAGCCGAATTATCCTCCGGGCAGCTAGCCGCAGTAAAGTAATTTAGCAGCGCCTTACTTAAAACGCCCGGGTGGTATGTCATCCATTAGCATAGCTTTTATCGTTCAACTGTTTGTGGTTTAACTTTGTATATTCACTTTTGTCTCTTGAATGCCACATTTAAATGTATCTAGTTCAGTTGGGGCAACCATGGATTGCAGAGGTTCTCTGATTGCTACTTTTCAGCAGCAACTCAACTAAAAAGTCAAAATAATCACAAAGTAGGCGAGGGACTGAAAATAATGATAGTAAGTCAAATCCTCAGGTAAACGTTTTCCATCAGTCCCCTGCGACTTAGGCCCTTTTTTCCATCTGATAGTTCAATTCAGTTGTTTCGTAAGTCTAAAGATCGCCTCACTTGTATTCCCCATTGTTTTAGTTTCAAGATCGTGGTCACTTCTTTACAAGTGATTAGATTACTAACGTCAAGAGTTGTTATCTGACGGTATAGCATGTTGCAAGTGGTACAGTAGTGTTCACATCGCGGTCATAGCTCTGTTGGATGTCCAATTTCATCGGCGCGAATGCTCCACTTTATGCTAATCTTATTTTTGTTTACTTGAACTGCCGTTCTGTCGGAGTATTCGCTTGCTCGTATCAAGCTTTTGACTGACGACAACGCTTTGTTCCCTGGAAACTTGCTTATTGGTATAACGTCTCCGTTATGGTATGGCTAATTCCGCACTAGCATTTACACACATAGACATACACAGTGCAGATCATCCCAGATAAATCATGAGCCACTTATAAACTCGTTCCAAGGAATTTAAGTGACGAATGAAATGCGGGCATTGCATGATAAGTCATTTCATAGAAAAGATTACTAAAAACATTGCAGTAAACCCGATTACCATACAGATGCATGGTGAAACAGCAATGACAGAAATGTTTCTCGTCTGACAAAGATGACCAACCGCCGAATAAATATGACTTTTCCCGGTTGCTTTTTCTCCGATCTGTTTGGCCCTACTACCAAAGGAAGATACACGAGCTGTGCAAAACTGGCAATTTGTCGAAAGTCTGCGACTCTGGACGGAGTTGGTCGCCAAACACGCCGGATCACATCAGCTTTTTCAATCTCTGGTACATCCTCTAGTACAAATCATTGTGGCAACCGTAAAGTAAGTGAATATAATCACATCATACGTTTGTTTCACCTCACTTTCTGAGTGATTTGCCGGCTTAGCGGCCGTTGGTCGTCGAGTGGCTTTGGGCGTTTTCTTACCACATCGATGCTCAGGGGTTCGAATTCCGCCAGCTCCGATCACTTTGGTGTTAGACAGTAATCCACTGCCAGGCCGAACTCGTTATCACACCTGGAATTTTATGTGGTTCTCCGCCACTGTAAGTTTCAGGATCTGGTTACTGACTATCCCTAATGGTATGATGGGCCCTTGAAGCTATGCGGTATAGCCCTTCCGCTGTATTCATGCATGGGCGTGTATTAATAAAAAGTTTAACACTACCACGGCAGATAAAATTAATAATATCGGATTCTTGCGTCCATTGATGAAAAAAACCGTCAAACTTTTCAGAAATGTCACGTTCTCGATAAATTGATAGTTAGAGATGACGCGAACTGGAAACTTTTCCAATTTTAGTCTAATCTCCCTGGGGTTATGTGCTTTATTTCTCATGTAATGTGGTGCTAGCACTACCTAATGATCACAACACCGTCTTAAAACTCCTCTATCAAATCGTGTAGTTGCTTCGAAACATGTTTCAGGTTTTGAGTTCAGTACATTTATATAACCGTCACGACGAGACTGCACCTTGACGTGGTGTGATGGCTTGCGCGTCTCCATGACCCAAAGAGCTATACAGGATGGCTTCTTTAAGACGGAGATGCAATCATACCTGACAGGTCAATGGGTAGAGGTCAGACAAAGTCCAGTCTCCTGGTCCTTCAGGTTAGGGGTTGATTTGAGCTGGCAACTCAATCGACAAAATCAGTGGAAGAATAATTGATCCAAGCAAATGGGCTTCCACTAAGCCATCCCGCTACCTTGAGGATAGGTTCTTGTTAGAACTAAAGGCTTTGGATGAGGACCCTAATCGTTCTCCTGCTTTGTGGCTGGACACCTTAGCAGTACCCGTCCAACATCTCCCATGAACTGCACGATCACAAAGGATTCCATACTGCATCGGTCGTCGCGCAGGATAATCAGGACCGCGTTGCCCATTGCATCGAGCGGGGTGGGTAGTGATAAGTGGGCTACTGCTCAGAGTTCCCTCTCTTTTATTCAACTTTTGCCTTCTGTCCCTAACCATCCCTCTTTGCCCCATCTACCCAACCATAATACTCCCATTGATAACACGGTCGATACTTGCAAAGATTCATTGTCAAATAGTATCAGGAATAATCCTCTGTCTAGTAACTCACATTAGTGTGTCAGAAACCTGTTTAGGTGGGCGTTGTGCTTTACCTGCTGAGCACACAGATAACGGGGATAGGCTTTTCCAGTTTTGTGCGGACAATCGATTGTTCTTGTCTAGCACAAATTTCCGACACAGCTCGCGTCGCTCAGCGACATGGCGCTCTAACTCTACAGGCACTCATAGCCAAATTGATCATATCGCCGTAAGCTATCGGTGCCGCAGTTCTGTTCAGAACTGTTGATCTTACTGGTCCACGTATGTAGAGTCTGACCATGCATCAGTTTTAATGCGATTGTCGCTCCAATTCCATGGTCATGGTCGCAAACCGCAAACCCGGTTAGCCGTAGAACGTTTGTGTGATCCAGAAGTACGCACTTGGTATGAGCAGAAGTTAGCACATGAGCTAGGATCTACGACGGACAGTAATATAGATGAGCATTGGACTCATATCAAACAGGCGATGCACGTTGCAGCAGGTTTTGCCTGTGGTCCTAGATCCGTTGTCCATCAAAGACACTGGATCTCGCAAGAGTCGCTGAGTATAATGGAGCAAAAGCATCAGCTCTCAAACCGTAAGGAGATGAATAAGATGCGGAGAAAGCTGCAAAGACAAGTTACGAAAAGCATTAAGAATGATCGCGAAAATTAGTGGGTCAAGGTAGCCAAAGAAATGGAAATAGCAGCTGCTTCAGGTAGCAGTCAGAGACTGTTTAAACTTATTCGTGACACCGGTGGACGGCGCACCCAGGTCAGTGAAACGATTTGGGATAGAAATGGAGAACCCATCCATGGCAAACAGCAAAAGCTTGACCGATGGGCCGAGTACTTCAAGGAAAAGTTTAGCTGGCCGCACGCTAGGGTAGTTACTCCTGTGTCAATAACTGCGACTCCTTGGGTGGTATCACTTGAGCCCCATTGGAAGTGGAAGTAGAGTCATGCATTCGATTACTAAAGTGAGGGACAGCGGCAGGTCCCGACGAACTTCCTCCAGTTCTTTTCGAACTGGGTGGTGAGGCGTTGATAAAATCACTTACCGTCTTGCTCCGTGACATTTGGAACGAGGAGCGTATTCCGTTAATATGGACTGAGTCATTGATTGTTCCCATCTTCAGGAAGGGAATACGCAATGACTAGTAATCATCGTGGGATTAGCTTGATTCTGATAGTCACCAAAGTATTGGCTTCGATTTTGCTGCATCGTCTTACAGCGGCTCGCGAGAGGAACACCCGCGAGCAGCAGGCTGGATTCTGCTCAGGTCGAGGATGCATCGACCAGATTTTTACTCTTCGCCGACTACTTGAAACGCGTCACACGCATCGCCGACCAACAATAATGGTTTTCTTAGACTTGAAAGGTGCCTTTGATTCAGTTGATCGAACAGCGCTTTTCAGTGCTCTTCATCGGAAAGGTATGCCCCAGAAGTTCGTGAACCTAATGAGATCATTGTATTCTCATACTTCTGGCCGCGTTAGGGTTTACGGTGAACTATCCAGTCGGTTCGAAACGACCAATGGTGTTCGACAGGGATGCTCTTTGTCTCCATTCATGTTCGACTTCGTCATGGACGAAATAATGGAGAGTGCGTTGCAAAATCTTCAGGATTTAGGCGTCGAACTAGGAAATAGTGAAAAGCTATGTGACCTAGATTACGCGGACGACGTTGTGTGCTTGTTCGAATGCACGGAACATGCTCAGCGTGCACTAAATAATCTCGCAAGAGCTATAGCTTTATTCGGCATGCCCCTTGCACCTTCAAAGTGTAAGGTGATGTTACAAGACTGGACGTCAACAATTCCGAGGTTGATGCTCGATTGGGAGGTGCTGTCAGTTGTCGACCACTTCACCTACCTCGGTAGTTGCGTGACGACGGATGGGAGTACGGTAGTAGAGGTCAGAAAGCGAGTATTGGGTACTAATTCAGGGAACGTTCTGTCACAGCGTATCCAGATTAGTAGACTTTGTTGGTTGGGACACGTGTTACGCATGGCAAACACGTCTACCATATCGTGTCCTATTCTCCGCCCCTCCTAGGGAGTGGAAGAGACCACGTGGAGGTCAACAGATGACGTGGCAAACAGAAATGAGAAAATGTACAGCAGACTTAGGAAAAGTAGGTGCTTCACGTCTTCGTGGTTGGGGTCCAGAAGAACCATCTACCAGTTGGCTGGAGACACTGAAGGATATGGCGGCGAACCACGAACAGTGGCCATCGTGTTGTCACTTTTTATCGAATCAGAATCACTGATCGATGTGCGTTTGTACAGTTAGACTGTGTATTCCGTGTGTTGGCTACTAGGGCATTCTTTCCTTTTCCCACCCATGTAGGTCCAGTCCCTGTCCATCCTGTATATTCATACTTTCTAATTCAACGTGCAAGATGGTGAGAAAGGCAGTGGTCAGTGGGGCTTGCCCTACTGTTTAACGCTGTACGATGATAATGACGCTTATATAGCCACACTTCATTGCTTCAGTCTTGGTTGTTTACGCGCAGTATCAACCGACCAAAAATAACGCAAATCGAAGTCCTAATTAGAAACGGTAAAAGAGAGGGAAATTCATGGAAATCGTGTGAAAAACAATAAACGTTCAATGTAGTTGCTCTGCTTGCTGGGATGCGGCCGTTTCGTCTAGTGTCTCTAGTCGTTCCATAGGAGTATATCACGACGAGACTGCACCTTGACATGATGTGATGGCTTGCATGCCTCCATGACCCAAAGAGCTATACAGGATGGCTTTCTTAAGCCGAGATACAATCATGCCTAACAGGTCAATGGATAGAGACCAGACGAAGTCCACTCTCTGAACCAGTTGCTGGACAACATCTGGTTTAAGCTATTATGCTCCTGGAGAGGACACTCCAGTGAAGAAACACGGAGAGAAGCAGTTTGCTGGTCTAAAAACCCCCATTAGATGGACGTAGGAGTGGAGTACCTGTGGGTTTTTCTCGACGGCGGGGGAAGTCGTCGCCCTTCATTGGGCAACTATCACCCACCTAATCTGAGCAGCTCCCAGCCCAAAGGATGCTGCCCCGTCCACGTTCCGTTTGCTCCATTGGGTACATGGTAATGAGGACTGAATTCCAAAAGCGGATCGATAAAAAAGCAGCAGCGAAGACAAAACAGAATGGATGCAACAATCAGGTCTCACGTGACAGACCAGAAGAAGTTCCTTCATGGGTTCTTCGGTCACGTTCCGGTGCTGGGTTAACTCCCCACTGCATTGTGGGTGAGACTTCTGAGTCAAAGGCCCCGGTTAGGGTCCCCAAAGAAAAATCCCTTCCGAGATGTGGGCAGCCGCGAAGTATGATATGCCCAAAAATCTCCAGCGGTCTCTCGAAAAACGTTCTTTTTTGCTGCCCTTCATCCCTTACGTTCCGATTGTAAATGGGTACGAAAGGCCACAATGAGCTGTGAATGAGAAATTATAGCTCCCAGTGAAGGCAGTAACTTGGAGACGGGAAAATTGGGAATCAGTTCTCAGGCCTAATCGTTCTTTTCACTTAGCTGCTTTCAGCGTCCGAACTTTGCGAGACGGGGCAGCAGGCTGCCCTAGCTAGAACTCTTCAGACCTTTACAGCAGATGTGTGTTGTGTTTCCGAAACACGGATACTAAACTCAGTGTTAGCGCTTCGATCCTCAGATAAAAGCTTGGCTCCTCATTTCACCTTTCGCGTGTCAGGTGATTCGGTGTCTAGTGCTCGTGGTCAGGCTGGCGTTGGCATCGCTGTGAGCGTGAAAGCTGAGCATGCACTGCTTGACAGGATCCCATTCGGAAGTCTTTTGTGTGCGATTCGGTTGAATAGTTCGGTGCGTGTCAACAGCACTAAACTGAAGCGTCGATGCCTGTTTGTCGTTTGTGTGTTTGCCTCAACTGACTGTAACTCTTCTGAGGCTGAAGACAAATCCTACAAAGACTTGTATGAACTGCTGCGCAGCGTGCGTTCTACAGACATCATGGTTGTTGCTGGTAATTTCAATGCTCAGGTTGGAATCCTAGACGAGACGGAGAGAAATGTAGGAGGCCGATTTGGTGTTGCAGCCGATCGAACCGATAACGGTGACCGAGTCATCCAACTGTGTTCCAACCATGGGCTATTCCTAGCGAGTACAAATTTCTTGCACAAAATGCGGCACAGACTAACCTGGCATCCTCCTGCGCCTTCACAGCGTTGGACTCCGATCGACCACATTGCTATCAACCACTGCTGACGTGGATCAGTCCAAGACTGTCGATCATTATTGTACGCGTCTTGTGACACTGATCACGCTGTTGTCTGCACGCATTTCGGTCTACGTCTCATCGGTAGCCGAAGCAGCGCCAAAGCCAACGGTTCCCGCAGCTGCTACTGGACGATAACCATCGATCAGCTTTTCAAGCACAATTATCCACCAGGTTATGGATGCAGTTAGGTGCCCAGGATCCAGAAGAGCGATAGACAGAGACCACGCAGGCCCTATGTGAAGCTGCTGATGCTACCCAGGGTCCAACGATCAGGCACACACAGAAACGATGGATATCTACATCCTCAGTTGCACTGCTAACTGCTCGCAGATCGATTCCTCCAGATGCCAGATACGATGAGGCACGGAGATGCCCTAAACGCCAACAAATTCGGAACCTGAGAAACGACCGTGAACAGTTTTGGATTGCTAAGTGTAGGGAGATGGAAAATGCTGAGACGATTGGCAACAATCGCAACCTTTTCCGTCTAATTAGAAGAACCGGTTCATGACTTCCAGGCATTAGTGAATTGATCAAAGAGACAAATGACTCACTGATTCAGACTCAGGAGCGTCGTCTAATTCGTTGGGCGGAGCATTCCGAGAAACAATTCAATTGGTCTTTATTCTCGACAGATTTCATCACTAGTGCGATGGTTACAACTCTGGTTGTAGACACCAGTCCTCCAGCAGGAACGGAGGTTCTCCGTGAGATAAGCTAACTTTAGCGACATATGGCTGCCAGACCGGATGGGTTGCCCCTGGTGGCTCAGCATTGTCACTCGAGTTGACAAAACTCCTCACTTTGATATGGGATAGGGAACAAGTTCCAAAGAGCTGGTTTGAATCGGTGATCGTGCCGATTTATAAGAAAGGCTACAGGTACTCCTTTAAAAGCACAGGGGGATAAGTCTGGTTAGCATTGCATCCAAACTGCTCGCTGGTATTAATCTCCAGTGCTTATCTCACGCTCGCGAACTGTGCTTGCGCGAGAATCAAGCTGGGTTTGGACCTGGTCGAGGTTGCATTGACTTCATCTCTACTTTCCGACAGATTTTTGAACATAGGCACACCTTCTGTGGGCCCACTATCTCCGTTTTTCTTGATCTTGAAGCGGCCTTAGACTCAGTCGATCGCACAGTTCTCTGGCGCTGCCTGTTGTTGAAGGATATACCAGAGGAATTCATTTCTATCATAAAATCCCTTTACATGAATAGCGGAAGCTGAGTTCGAGCTTGCAGTGATCTTTCGTCCAAATTTGCCAGGAGAAGTGGAATACGTAAGGGTTGCCACCTCTCACCTTTTCCCCTTAACTTTCTGATATGGTCCTAGAGACCGCAATTTTGTCAGGTGACGATAGTGGCATTGAATTTTTCCCGAGTGGGAAAGCGTCAGACCTTGGATATGCGGACGACGTAGTTCTTCTTAGTAAAGATCCACGCAGGTTGCAAGCTTTTCTGAACAGCTTGAATAAGTGCGTAGCAATGTTCGGTATGCGTTTTGCACCTTCAAAGTGCAAGACGCTATTGCAGAACTGGATCGGTCCAATACCAAACCTTTCACCTGGAGATCGGACATCGGATGGAGTTTCTGCGTATACAGAAGGCTCGGTTGACATTTGCCAACCTGAGCCATCTGTGGCGTCGACATGATATCCGTTTATCTATCAAGGGTCGAGTGTACGCCGCAGCAGTCAGGCCAGTGCTTCTGTATATTTTGGAGACATAGTCACTGTGGGTAGAAGATATACGAATATTATCAGTGTTGGAGCACCGATATCTAAGCAGCATTCCTCAAATCTTGTGGGAACACCGTGTGAGCAATGCTGTGGTTCGGCGGAGAGTATTAGGCTCAAGGATCAAATCATTAGATGAAACACAGTCTCACAAGGCTAAGATGGTTGGGATATGTGCTGCGCATGTCCCCTGACGGGACTCCTTGGTGTGCTATGTTTACTGAGGTGAGTAACGGTTGAAAGATGAGTGAGGGTGGTCAGCCTATAAAATGAAAGAAGGGTATGAAAAGCCTAATTAGAGGACTTAGCCATGTAGAGCTTGTTAGACTTTCTGGGCGGGGTACAAAAGACTCTCCCACTTTACTGTTAGATACGTCGGAGAATATGGCTAGATGTCGCGATCAATGGCGTCCTTGTATCCACAAACTTTCCTTATCGACTTCGTGCCAATAATGTAGTTCTTCTACTCCTTTCATACTCTTATTTTTTATTATTTCCGACTGAGGTTGCCCTCTAGGAGAGAGCAAGCAAAGCCACCGCACCCAATGCATGGTCGATGGTGTTCTGAACTGAGTTGTATATCGTGTGCTTCACTCTGGAAACCTGACACGTCCTACACAACCAAGCCCATCGGTTGAAGTTTCCTTAACGTTCTGAGGTGAGCAGTTAATAACACGGTGGTATAGTATTTGATAACTTATCACGGAGACATTGTTTGTTTCCAGAACCATACCCTTCCTAACCTAATCGTTACATCGTCAAGGAAGTATTTCTACTCTTCACTGATGAGTAAGATTTCGCCTAATCCGCAAAATAGTACCTTCTACTGTTTGCCCTTTGTTTATTCACTACTTCGCGGTCGCTGCGACGAATAAAAAGCCCAGTCGTCTCGAAACAAGGCCCCTGGATATGTAGAACTGATTTTGGTGGTTATCACGCCCATGGAGAGGACACACGCTCAGAAGAACTGACCTGAACTGATTGTTCTGGCGTTGCTGTGTTGCTGTTTATTTTCACTATTTCCTTTTCACAATCCCGGACGGTTTGTAAAGGTATAGCATACATTTTGATTTAAACAACGCTGATCTGGTCATTGCCGTAATTTTCACAAAAGGGAAACCAACACTTTGAGAAAACAAGTTTTCTTTCTTGGACGGTTGCATTTCCTGATGATCTGGTGTCCGACATATTATCGATGCAGATACAAAAACCACTAGCCAACTGAAGTCGGTCGTGACATCAAGGCGAAATTCATCCATTGATTCCCTTTTAAACAACCGTTGGCCGTTCACCGTAGGTGGTGATTTCAGTTGCTATCAGTCGGCAGGAATCTCAATCGAAAATCGAACCGATTAAGAATACTAAAAAAGTAAGAGGAGAACGGCAAATAGTCGTGTCAAGTATATCATGGGAGTGTGCACATACGAGAGTGTTACTGGTTGCTGCCCCTAACTGTTGTCTTCAATGTATTTTACTACTGATTAGGGGAAATCCACATCGTGGACTGACCACTCTTGCTCATCTTCTAGCCACTGCTCGCCGCAACGGGTATTGCGCGCCCAGGAATCCTAGCCGAAGACATGCGTTACACATGTTCCAAACGTATCAACGTAATAAGCCTTATTGTTTTATCAAATACTTTGCTTTGTGTACCTGGTACTCTAGACAACCTCGGCACTGCCGATACGGTGTTCCTATCATAATCAGGCAATGCTACAAAGGTACTAGTGAACGTACCTACCTTCTTGGTCGATATTCATATACCAGACTAAAGCGAAGTAAATCACACCAATGTTTTCGAATCTGCGGGATTCATCGTGCACAATTAGTTGAGAAAACCGCTTTTTTTAATCTATTCTGTTCAAAGTGCTGGTTTTCTTTCCTTCCCTTCTAATCTTTCTTTTTTACTTCCATTTATTAAACAATAACGGCACGATATTCAGGAGGCGGGTCGCTGCCAGTTAGAGGCTATCAACCGGGGAAAGTGACCGCCTGCGGAAGCAGGATTCGAACTCCGGACAAAGGGGTTGAAAGCTCATCACAGTGACTGTTTGACCACCGGGGACAATCCTTAAATTTTCAGTCGGTCATCGCGCATGCCTGTCTTAGGACAAGTTTGCGACTCTAAATCAAATCTCCAGAAATCAGTCTGATGTTGCACGTGACATGGAAGTTCATCACACTTCTAAAAGTTGAAAGGCTGCGTAATGCACGTGGATGGTTTTGGTCGTGTGGTTTAGAACGTCTGCTTCTACTTCGGCGGTCGCAGGTTCGAGCCCCCGCCGTCACCGGTTGGTTTAGTGGTGGTCAGTTATCCACTGTCGTCCGGCTCGCAACCACACCTGACGTTATGTGGTTCTCCACTCCGAATCTCAGGGTCTGGTTGCCAGTTATCCATAATAGTGCAGTGGGATCTTGTGGCTCAGGTGTATACACCCCTTTCGCCAAACTCATACCCAAACATGTAGTAAGACAATGCTAATCCAAGCCGTGACTGCTTAACACTATCCAAGGAAATAAGTGTCTTTGGAATATTTATTTAGCTGACCGTCTTTTGGACTCCACCTTTCACGCACAAACCTCAGGTCATCCGACCAACGTGCACTCGGAAGCACCAAACTCAAGTTTCGCTCTTGTTAGAGCTTATCAGTGGTGCATGTTCTCTGCCACAACCAGGGTTTGAACCCGGGCCCACCGATGAGCTCTAACGAGCGAAACTCGAGTCTGGTGCTTCCGAGTGCACGTTGGTCAAATGACCTGAGGTTTGTGCGTGAAAGGTTGAGTCCAAAAGACAGTCAGCTAGACAAATATCCATCATTCCTACACACTACTCGCAAGTAATTGCGTGATATATATATATATATATATATATATATATATATATATATATATATATATATATACAACGTAGCAACACCGTGAGCGGATTACGAAGTGTGGTCAACTTGAAGATTAGCATAAATAAAAGCAGTTTTTTTAATGGTTACACCGTACAGGCTCTGTAAGTTTTTTGTGTTTTTCAGTTTATGGGGAACGTGAGGTCGATAGACAAGCCATAGGGTATTCGCGCTACCGGATTCGGTTCTGAGTCATATCTCTTACTGTCTTTAATCGACGGCAATCCTCATCTCTTGGGTCCAAACCGGGAAGGTAAAAAACGCCAACCGAAGTGAAAGCGGATGGATGCATCCTCGACTGGTACGAAACCCAGTCTGTTCTTCGCGAGTTTGCTCTTCCCCTGTGTTGTGCAAGATGTTCTTCGGAAGCGGGTATGCTCCTGGAGCTTCGAATTTATAATATTACTACTGGAATAGTTAGCAGTAGTTAGACTTTGACTTCCTGAGTTCTCACGAGGAAAATTGCGTGGTAATATCCGCTTGAGAAAACGGTGAACGACTACAGAATTGGCAAATTACACATGAAAAGGTGCCATTTCAACCACAGAGTGATCGGAGAAAGCTACCTACGCAAATCGAGTGAACCGGTAGTGCTATTTAGACTGGCATGAACTCATTCACTGTGAATAAACGGGCCATGTTGGTCAATTTAGTAGCGCCTTGCAAAGAAAGCCTTGGTCGAATAGCGACTTATGTAGTATCTAATCAACGGTATTTCATCCATTAGCATTTTGTTTGTCGCCAATTGGTTTGCGGTTCAGTCTCGTATATTCACTTTGGTCTCCTGAATGTGAAAGACTCCAGTGAATCTAGTTCACTTGGAACAACCATTGACGGTTCATGGATTGCGGCGGTTCTCACATTGCTGTCTCTCAGTAGCAACTTACTAAGAAATCAGAATAATCACCAGACTGGCAAAGTAGGAAGAAAAGTGAAAATAATGATAGCATTATGATTTACGCACCTAAAGTTGAGATCTCTATTTGCTCGCACTTCTGCATATGGCAACTCTGTTTTGCCGTATACTGCTCGTATGCTTGTTCATCATCATCATCGTAAAGCGTTAAACAGTAGGGCAAGCCCCACTGACCACTGCCTTTCTCACCATGTTGCACGTTGAATTAAAAAGTATGAATATACAAGATGGACAGGGAGTGGACCTATATGGGTGGGAAAAGGAAAGAATGCCCTAGTAGCCAACACACGGAATACACAGTCTAACTGTACAAACGTACACCGATCAAACATTCTGATTCGATAGAAAGTGACAACACGATCTCCACTGTTCGTGGTTCACTGCCATATCCTTCAGTGTCTCCAGCCAACTGGTAGACGGATCTTTTGGACCCCAACCACGAAGACGTGAAGCACCTACTTTTCCTAAATCTGCTGTAAATTTTCTCATTCCTCTTTGCCACGTCATCTGTTGACCTCCACGTGGTCTCTTCCACTCCCTAGGAGGGGCGGAGAATAGGACACGATATGGTAGACGTGTTTGCCATGCGTAACACGTGTCCCAACCAACGAAGTCTACTAAGTTGGATACGCTGTGACAAAACGTTCTCTGAATTAGTACCCAATACTCGCTTTCTTACCTCATCGTTGCTTACTCGGCTATTCCACCCAATCCTAGCGATACTACGTAAACATCGATGCTTGTTGATCCAGTAGAAGTCACTGCAGACCTACGGAGCTGTTTACTTAGATGAAAATTGCCATAATTTTTACTTATTTCCCTATTTCGTATTTTATATCCACAGATATGGTGTAAATGCTGAAAATCCACCTAATCGGGTGCATAAATATGCTAATGACTTGGCTTGAGAGCTCAGGACGTCAAAACGTAGCTACTGCTATCTATTTCAGTAGTAATATTAGAAATTCGGAGCTCCAGGAATGTACCCGTTCTCGAAGAGCACCCTTCCGAGCTTTCGAAAAATAAGACGCAGACAACTTGGACGCTATCCGGATTAGGCTTATGCCCCTTTGGATGTTGCAGTCACTGCGCGCGTGCTTCTTAAAGATAAGGTCAACGCTCGATCAACCTCCTCCCTCAATGGGGATTTTCTCAGAAAGCGTGGATTTGTCTAGTGAGCCTGGGGAAAAGTCATAAGAGTACATCGCTTTTTGGGGTCCTGGGGCTTGGATAACCTCGCGGATCTCCGCCTCAGAAGATGAAGCTGTGGCAACAGACCATGGAACGTGTGGTGAACCACGTTTTGCACTGTCCCTCTTGCTCTGGTGAGAAATCCGTTCTGCCTCAGAATCATTTCGTTTTATTAGTGGGAAAAGAAGAATATATGGGTTGCCGTCACGCCCCCGCACGTTGCACACAGTGCATTGATCTGACTGGTGTGGGTGGCCACGCCTTGAGGCTTGAATGCCGCTGACACGATTCGTCTCGTTTATCGATTCGCGCCATCGATCGGCTGTCCTGCCATTCGTGGTTTCGTGGGCTCGGTAGAGGCCGGTGCTGACGCCTTGTCTGTCGGTGAGACTGAACCGTTCGTCGAACGATGCATCAGACCGTACCCTCACAGTGGGCATCAGTCAAACAACAGAGTTGGAATCTTGGATTCCAGTATCTTGGATACAACACACGTTGATGACATGGCTATCCAGGATGCGTGCTAAACACGTCTGTTGTTCTGCGCGCGTCAGCGTTCGCACTCTAAATATGGCCAGTTTAAAAGGACACCAAAAGCGAAGAGGAGAATCGGTTGGCGGAAGCGGATTTGGTGAGACTTGGGTGCTAGACAGAAAAAGAGGACGGAGGTACGGCCGATTAGTTTCCGAAATATGTGAAAGTGTTTGAGGGGGTGGGGTGTGGGGTTTAGATAACCAGTGTGCGTACAGTGGAGAATGTCAGCGCAAGCATGTCTTTGAAGAGCGTAACGATCGTTTTGTGACATATCCATCTGTCTCATTGCTGTTCGCGAGGAGGTTTGTCCAGATTATGCTTCTTTATTCTAGGGTGCATCTGTAAGCCTTGTGCAGCCAAGTACGTCCTACAAGACAGCAGAGATAGCTCAGATGAATCGTTGGCCAATTACATGGTTAACTCGCCTCTTCTAGAAACCTCTGAGAGCCATTGATTGATTGATCAATTCATACACCCTTCGGATAAAGCTAGACATCCTGGGTGCCCAGTACACCTCTCCGCCTTAGATGCTGGTAAGCATAGTGCTGTGCGCGTCCTACGCCACCCATGGCTGGTTTGGAATCATGGTTCAGACAACTCCCCCACAGTAACTTAATCAGCCTACCTGGTGGAGGGCGCTGGGTGTTCGTATTCACACTTTGATAAAATCATCTCCTGCCCGAGAGGGCAGTATGTAGGACTTTCTCAGCAGAATCTATCTGGAAAACTCGGTCATTTGAAAGCATTTCGAGAGGTGATCAGGGCAACTAGCCATCTCAGACCCTGAGACACCCACTCCCATTCATACTGAGGTATGGGTTTAAATGATACCTACTCTTTTGTCTCTTTTTCAATCCATAGGTTGAATCCAGGTGAGCGTTGGATACCATTGCGTTTCCAATGCGTAGAAATGTTGCACACCTTAGCCGGCGTGCCAACTCTATCAGAATCCACGGAGTCTGCAAAAGGCATATCGCTGGACGGCCAAAAGCCAATTCCTCTAACTGGTCATGCCTTAATACCCGCGCGTCGCATCCTGGTTCCCAGTCTACCGCTGTTGCTCGATACTTTTCAGTTGGTGAATTTCAATCGTCGCGCATCAAATGCTTCAAAAGCACCGATCGATTTACGTCTACTGCTTCACTTCAGTCCCAGTCAGCGTCGTGAAACTGCCTCGTTGGATGCAGTAATTAGCTGGCTGATTGACCTGCTCACGGAGGCGGCAGCGATCCACGCGAATTCGGTGGTGTTTCCCGAGTACGCCTTGCCAATGCTCAGTGCGGTATGTTCACTAATATCCGTTTTCACTTTTTTCACTAATTTCAGTTGCTTTTACACAAATAACGTTTGAGGGGATACAATCTTCGATAAAAGAAAAGTTGTGACCAAGGCAGGCTACTCATGAGTAGTGCTGTTTGACAAAGAATAAAATGACTGCTGGTGTCTGGCTGTAGATGTGGCGTACCTGTCGCTCGGCCTACGCGCCACTCTGACCCGCTGAAGACTTAGACGATTCGCTACTTCCTCAATGGTGCCGTTGACTTTTGTGGTCATGAATTTCACCCTTTCTGTATGTTTGCTTGATCATAGAATAAGGTATGCGCACCCAAGGTTCGTGTGTTAAATGTCATTCGTCAAACCTCCCATATTCGTCGTTGGTATTTATCTCGCTGCTATTTTCTCGGAATTCAGCTCAAACAATTTGTTCACACCTGTCGCGTTTCCGCCTTCACCCGACCGGCAAAAGCTTTGCTAACCAAAGTTCGTGAGCACTCCGACTGGATGCAATCTCAGCGACGACGTTTGCGCAGTTTGGCCAATTCGGATGAACTGGTACGTGTATGATCGTAAGCAGCGAATTTTGATGTAATAATAATAGTGGTGATTTTTGTTTCTTACTTCCCCTCAGGGCATCTGCGTCCAGCACATTCTTGAACCACCATTTGAGGTGGCATCTATAGTTTTCCTAATGTACTGGAGTGTTGCACCCGTCATTTGGTGTTTCTTTCGCGCGGTCCATTTGGATTTTTGGGTCTAAGACCTAATGTTAGGAGACCAAATATAATATATCATATATATGTATGTATTGTCGAAACTGGTACTTACGGGTGTCCGATAACCACATATTGTGCTCGTATACGACAGCGTTACCGCAGAACTACATAGTTTTATATGTACCATAACTAGCAAGTGGTGGAGGGGTTTTAAGACAATAACCTTTGTGGTCTGCTCGCATGCGGTTAATTCCTACGCTCAAAATGCAGGCAAAACCATGGTTTTGCCTCTACTAATCGGCCGCAATTATGACGGAATATGAGCCTCTGAGCAAAATTGGAACAAGATTTTTCCATATTGGGCTAACACAAACATTGTTAAGAACACAGTGTTTATACACAATAGTAAACATTTGGTCTGCCTTTATTCTTCAGGATTTTTCACAGTCTCATCGTCATAGAGTCCACTATGTTGATGATGAAACAATTTGGTATGTCATATGGCACCGCATATCACGCTTTTGACTCCAGTGGCCAGTGTGTGGGTAGCCCTTTGACTATACTCTATAGAATAGATAAATGCATACGATTACGTGTAAATCTACGCTAGTAGAGGGTAATTGTATGAACTGGAACTTGAAGTTGCGCATGCTTTCACAAATCTCACAGTACTAATGAACGGACAAATCGTTCTGCTTGACTTTATTTACAAACCTCTTGAAGCAAAGGAAGTAGCGTTATCTTGGAAAACTATTACCTACCCAGGTGACTTCTTTTCTGTGAATTCGGTGACTTTCTCAGTCATAACAGTGAAGATTTCCCCGACGTTGGAGTTGTATGTAACTGTAGTTCACCAACTAAACATGTTTATTTTGATCTAGATCAATTATACTTTTTGGTGCGGTTTGTCGGCATCCAACGGGACAGATTTTCAGGAGAAATTCCTACTGCAAATGAATTTTCCGAGCTTTTCACGACTCACCATGTACCAAACAACCAAATAAGAAACAAACCCGTCCCGAAAATAACAGGTCTCGTAATTTGAATCCCCTGATGGAGTCAATCCGTGCCCTCGTTTGTTAGGCATGTAACGAAACCTTCGTATCACGTGAAAATTACTACCTTATGTGTAACAGGGAATGAGAGTGCATGGCAATAATTTCATGCTGTAATAAGGACAAGGATTTTCGGCACTGGTTTTTATTATTATGTTATAATGGGCGTAAAATCATCTTATTCATTCGATTTGCAAAGTCGTCTACCTCTTCAATGCGTACTTGTGATTGTTTTTGTGATTTGTTCGATAAGTAATGCTCATTCAGATTAGAACACCGAACAAAATACGGCACCAAAGATCCGAATTATAGGCCTCTACAATTCTACTATGGTCCGCTCTATGGAAGTGCCGAGATAATTCAGTTTTAATGGATCTTTGCATCGCTATCGCGATAACAACATAAGTGAACCCAAACGACATTGAGGCCAACGCACATGTTGATACGAATCGGAATTTCATTTTTTCAGTAAGTTTGACGGTCATCGGTAAAAAGCGTTTTTAAACCACGTATAACGTGAAGTCTCCAGATTATGAATTTCTCTTGTGTTTGTGTTTGGTCAGACTTACGTAGACAGACGTCCGCATTTGATTCAAAAAAGATTAACACTTAATAGCCCATCAAATCACGGGAATGAAAGGAGAACGATTACATAAAAAAATTGCCAAGAAATTCAGTGGAAGGTCGTAACCGGTTTGTGAGGATTCGGATCAAATGACGAGCAGCAGAGCTTTTGTAGGTGTCAATGCGAGAGTGTGTGGATCGAAAAGAGGAGCGAGTAGGGGCGCGAGAAAGTTACACTCGATTAGATCACTATGTAAAGGGTGAGTGTTGTCTAAGAGGACTTTCTCAGAGATTTTTTTTACGTGCGGCCAGGTGTGATTCGCACAACTTAGCAGATAGTTCAGTTGGAGGTATGCAAGATACCCGACTGATAAAAGATAGACGTCGACGAAGAGTTCTATAATCTCCCTTCAGAAGACCAAGAAAAATAACAAGGGAAAGTGAAGTAGGACTAGAAAACCACATTGAAAAACGGAAGCGGAAATAACAGTCTGTGTAACATTAAAATACCTAAGCTTCCGGATATGGTAAAATAGCCGGTATAGTTTCTTCACACAGTTTGAAATGTGAGATGGCCACTTCAAACTTGCACCGAAGATGATTCCTAAGTATTTGCCGGAACCCACTCTAGCTAATGATTCGGTGTAAATGACGGGTGGATCAGAAGGATAAGCCCATCGAGAAGCAAAATAAGCTCTACTGATCACTGCCTTTCTCGCCATGTTGCACATTGAATTAGAAAAAATGAATTCACAAGATGGACGGACAGTGAACCTACACGGGTAAAAAAAGGAAACAACACCCTAGTAGTTAGCACACTGAATACACAGTCCAACTGCAAAAATACACATTAATCAATCATTCCGACTCGATAGGAAGTGACAACACGATCGCCACTGTTCGTGGTTCGTTGCCATATTCTTCAGTGTCTCCAGCCAACTGGTTAAGGGGTCTTTTGGATCCCAATCAAGAAAACAGGAGGTACCTACTTTTCCTAAGTTTGTTGTACATTTTCTCTTTCCCTGCCGTCACGTTGTGTTGACCAGCGTGTGGCTTCTTCCACTCTCGAGGAGAAACGAAAAACAGAGCACGCTACGGTAGACGTGTTTGCCATACGCAACACGTGCCCCAACCAACGAAGTCTACTAAGCTGTGATAGAATATTCTCTAAGCTAGTACCCAATACTCTATTTCTCACCTCAGCATTGCTCACTCGATTAATTCATTCAATCTTAGCGATACTACGTAAACATTGATAATCGAAAACCTCGAGGCGACGAACATCGTCCGCACGCAAACTTCATGTCTCGCAACCATACAACAGGACTGGGTGCACTGTGACACAGTACACACGACCTTTTACCTCGGACGAAATATGAGGTTGGAGACACAGGTGCATCAGTCTAGCGTACGCCGCTCGAGCCTTGGATATGCGCTTGCTCACCTCTACTACCGTACTCACTCTGCTTCCGAGGTAAGTAAAGCAGTGGGCAATTGTTAGTTCCTCCCCATGGATCATCAAGCTCGGAATTGTTGACGTCCAGTCTCACAACATTATTTTACACTTGAAGGTGCAAAGCGCATGCTGAGTGGAGCCACAGCTCTCTCAAGTCTATCTAGTGCACGTTGAGCATGTTCCGTGTATTCGATCAAGCAGACAAGGTTGTCGGTTTAACCTAGGTCACGCTGCTTCTCACTATATCCTAGTTCGCCGCCAATATCCTAGAGATCTAGTATGGCGTTCCTCTCGCGAGCCGGTATAAGACGGCCCAGGAAAATCAAGGCTAATACCTTTGTGACGATCGGAATTAAGCTAATCACACGATGATTACTGCAGTCATTGCGTATTCCTTTCTTGAAGATGAGTACAATCAATGACTCACTCCATAATAGCGATATACGTTCCTCCTTCCAAACGTCGCGGAGCAAGGTGATAATTGATTTTATCGATGCAGCACCACCCATTCCGAAATTAACTGGAGGGAGTTCGTCAGGACTGTTCGTCAAAGAACCTAGCTTTTGTGCTAATTTCTGTTCATAACTGGTACAAACGTCTGGATCACACAAACGTTCTACGGCTAACCGGGTTTGAGGTTTTCGTCGATGACTATGAAGCGGGAGAGATAATCGCATTAAAACTAATGCATGATCCGACTCTACCTACAAGGACCAGTAGGATCTACAGTTCTGAAAAGAACTGCGCCACCGGTAACTTACTGCAATATGATCAGTCTAACTCCAAGTACCTGTAGAGTTAGAGCGCCATGTCGCTGTGCGATGCGAGCTGTGTCAGAATAGCGTACTAGACAGGAATAACCGATTGTCCGCACAAAACTGGAGAAGCCTACCTCCGTTACCTGTGCGTTGAGCGAGTAGAGCACCACGGCCATCTAAACAAGTTTCTGACGCACTAAGTTTGCCAGCACCTGCTAGCACTCCAATGTCAGAGCCTTTGCTCCTGCGAACGAGAGTGGTGAGTTCATCATAAAACTCATTCTTGTGCATGTCACAGCTGCAGTCCGTTGGAGCGTATGCCGAGATTACGAACAAGTTGCGCTTAACACAGATATCCTTTGGAATGCCACCGACCCCTGGAGTTTTACAGCACGTAAGCGACTATTAACCGATATCCAGTCTAAAAGAGCAGCCTGGGCCTTGTCAGTCAAGACGATCCGTGCAGTACGTTGACTCGCAGCTCTGGCTGCTTCGTTTTTTTGAAGTGCGCAGGAAATACCTCGCTGAGATACCAGTAGTAGTTAGTTGAATCACATTGGTCGAATTTTGGATACGCGTTTCACTTAGGCCGCAGACATTAATCTTCAGGGAATCTATTGTGAGAGCTAGGCACTGCTGCTGACTGACTTGCATGAGAGTACGCGCGATAAATACACCGAGATTCAGAGACTGACGATGCTTGAGAAAATATGGGTTACAAGAGGGAGGATTATTTGTGACACTATTTGACAAAGGATCGTTGCAAGTATAGGGCGTGTTATCAGTGGTAGTATTATGGGTGCAGAAAGAGAGGTGGTTGGGGACAGAAGACGAAGGTTGAGTAGGAGCGAGGGAACTCATTGGCATATTTAAATGTGCCAGAGAACTGAATGAAGGGTCAATAATATGGGAGGAAAATAAACAGGAAGAAAGGACAGCTCCCTGAAGGAATTATAAATAATTCATCAAAGGTTTAGATGTTTTAAATCCTAGTCGTGCGCACAGATTTCTGTTGGTAAAATAATTCAAGAGCCATGCTAGTAAAGGTGTGGTACAGCCGAAAGTTTCCAGTTTACGAAGGATGAGAGACCACGGAATAGAATCAGAGACGGATGAGTAGTCTAGAAATGTGAATCTCACAGACTTCGCTGATCGACCCAAGGATTCAGTTTTATACTAGACTAAGGAAGTGATAGCGTCCACAGTGGACTTGTTCGGTTTATAAGCAAACTGTGAGAGGTCATCGGGAGAATTTATAGAAGAATGCAAACCTTTGAGAAGTGCACGCTTTGTAAGCTTGAGACCAGATAAACAATGGGACGAAAGCGTTTATATATAACAACAGAAGTACAAGGTCTGGGCAACTGTAACAATAATGACTGGTCTTCAGCAGTCGAGAATAGAAAATGAGCACGAAGAGTTGTTTAAGAGAGAGGTGAATGTATCTGTCAGAGCAACAGCACCACGTCTCAAATGTGATGACGATGAACTACCGGGACCAAAACCTGAGGTTATTTTGGAACTACGAAGGAGCTTAAATGCTTCTGTAGAGAACGGGGTTAAGTGCGCACCATCTTCTGGAATGAATTCAATTGGAGAGCCATTTGATGGGTGGACGAATATACTGTTGATAATGTAGACGTCCGCAACAAATTTCCCTTGTTTCGTTTCCTTTCCACACAATATCCGAATGACTTGCTATATTCGGTTACTGTTGTGGCTGCGTAGGAGTTGACTAACATACGGCGAGTCAGTGCGTTTAATTTCTTCCTTTTTTGAAACAGAATGTATCTTTTGACTTATCCCTGGCTTTATAGAAATATTCCTTCCTTCAGCATCGAAGAAGTGGCACGGCCGTTACAACAAAAGAAGATTACTAAGGGGCACTACTTGTTGAAAATTTAATTGACCGTCTCTACGATAAACCTGACGTTGTTACTTAGCGACTATTCGAAAGAAAACCGAACAGAATATTTTGGCCGGAAAAAGGGTTCCTTCCAAAGTATCCAGATGATAAACATGTCCAGATATAGCCTGGGATTATTTAAGTGGTCCAATTGGTTAGTTTGATTATAATTCGATGTCATATATATATATATATATATATATATATATATATATATATATATATATATATATATATACTACCATCTAGGGCACAACTAAACGTAACATGCAGGCAATCGAACGAGTACACTTTCAGTTATCCCCAACTGTTTTACTACTGCTCAGTAACGTCAACGGGAGTCCGAAAGACCCATGGTCTTTCGTTACTTTCAAATTCTTCTGACTCCAGTTGATTAAATAAAATCTACAAAATACAAACCTCTGACCATCTTGATTGCATTCACAATTTTTATCTTTAAATGTTCTGAATATCAGGTTTCATAGAAGGCAGGCCACGTTTTCACCAAAGTACTCTTGTCAGTGTAGACTGCAATTACGGGCTGGTAGTGGCTGGTGGCATCGCGTAAGATTATCTTTAGGTTTGTTGTGTTTGGATCAAACAGTCATCCGTACAAGCGTGCTTCGTTCTGCCTACCGAATTCGGGATACGACAGGTTTCTCGATTGAAAATCAAGTTATCATGGCAACGAATTAGGAGCTTCAGGTAGCATTTTGAAATCGTGGTTTTACCGACACTGTACAGATAGGATAAAACAGCAATTTTGGCGCCTCACCTAAAGGAAGAAAGTAAGTTGACAGGATGTTTCACAGTTCTATGGTTCGACGAAAGAGCTGCAATTTAAATGAGGTTGTAAAGAGACCTGATGAAGAAGGATCCGTGATTGTGAACATGATTCGCGGGAGGAAAATAACGGAGAGGAATTAGGGAAACTAGATCAGGGAAGCAAGATGTGATATTACCCGGTTGGAGGAGAAAAGTGAAGCAACTGTTTGGATGTAGTAGAGGGGTCCCAAATTTAAAGTCAGTGTTGGATCAGTAGATAGACAAGTGGCTGTGGCCAGAACACGACATTGAAGAAAAGGAAGGAAAAGGAAGCCTCCTTCCAGATTTGTCTGCAGTGTTCAATAGTAGGGCTTATTTAACCCTATAATTTTTCTATTACATGCTTGCGCATGAGTGCAGTGGAAGGGGCAATCACCCCATGGTTACGAAGGCCCGCTGCACTAGTAGGGATAACCAGCAACCAGACCCCGAGTGGCGAAGAACCACATAAGGTCCCAATAGGTCGGTGTAGTAACGATCCGGACGACTGTGGATTACTGTGTACCACCAAAGAGAGAACTTGGGATAGGGTAAGCAATGGTCTCTCACGGAATAAGTACGAGATTGTTCTCGGAGCGCGTGAGGCGATTTAAAAAACGTGAGCATCCGGACACGTTGATTTCAGAGGCGCGACGCGAGTATGGTGTGAATGGGTTTAGAGAGAAACGTCATTTGCGGATTCATGGTATACGGCCTGCCGGATAAATGATCATTCAAAAAATGGTTACCAAGTGTTTGAGAGATAGAACGAAACATTCGGGAACACCGAAGTTCACTGGGAATACTATAGGAAGGGCACTGTCATCTACTGCCGAGAGAAGCTTCACGCCCAGGAGATGGTATCATTGGTAGTAACGAGACCGGAAAGCTTCACCAACAGCCCATTGTACTAGTATCGATCAAAGGTCCTCGCGATGTCCAGAATTACTGGGCGAGACTCGCAGTGGAAGTCACCTGGAATCGGCAAGACAGCAAGTCACTATTGGATCTGGGGAAGGGAATCTCCTATCCCGATCGTTCAGCGGTGCATTGTGTTCCAGGCGTTCGCAGAACAGTTTCGCATTTATTACTTATTTTCCGATGCCACTCACCATATTTTAACTTCAGTTTCTTTTGATCGATTGACTAACTGATTAACTGCATTTGATGCTTTTTAATTCAATGTGATATGACCATACTGGCTTGAGAAGACAACCTGAAACACATTTGCTAATACCACTCACGGTATAACTTTCCGTTCATCTAATACGGCTTGCCTCAGTATCTGACAAGTCATTTTCCTTCTCTTCACAGGTTCAGTTTGAATCGCTTTTAAGCATGCCGGACGAGTCGACTAGAATTCCTCCATTCTGGACCTTCTATGTAAACCACAAACAGATCCGGGCAACGGAATTGGCCAATTTGACGAAATGTCATCAGAAAGATGTGCGTATCATTCTGTTCCAATTTTGGTTGATACATGACACCTCTGGGTGCTTTGTAGACTGTCCTCGTCTATAATCCAAAGTGAACATTATATTCTTGGCCAATCGTAAGATTTTGAAAATCACTTATTTGCACGAAATATCTACAGAATGGAATGACCTCATGAGCCAGCCTAAGTTTCTCAATCTTGCTCTTGGAAGGAAGAGAAGATTGGCTATAAGTAAGAGCCATTGCAATATTGATAAAGACTCCATAGCTGTGCTTTTTCGGAGAGGGATATCCAAAATCTGACGGACATTAGAAACATCCGACGAGTGTAACTAAAAACAAATGTCAGTACAGAACTTCCGTGTTAAGGCCACAATAATTATGCGAGCGTTTATGAAAAGCTTGGACATTGTTGATTTAGACAATGACTAGATAATCACCACCAGATAGGTTCCTTGATTATCGGAGTCGTGCAACGTTGAAGGAGCTACGTTAGGAACTGAACTAGAGAAGGTAGGAATTCGTGCGTGCCTGAACAATAAAAGAGCATCACTTGACATGGGGCTGCGTGAAAATATATATGTACATATTTATACATACATATACATAGTATATATATATAGCTGTTTGTTTCCTGTTTCGCTGTCAGGTGCTTGCCAATGAGGAGGACTCTCCAGAACAGTATCCAAAAGATCGGAAGAAGTCCGGAAGACTTTCTGGCAACGCTGATTTGTCTGAAGAATCTGAGGACTCTGACGATTCGGACGCGTCATATGATATTGACGATGGAATCACTGTGACGCACGTGTCCAAATCCAAGGGCAAGTCGACCAAGTCGAACAAAACAACCACCATGGACCAACTTTCAGGCTCGAACGAGGTCACTCCGAAATATTCCCGCATGAAAGGCGAACCAGCCAAGGCGGATAAAGCGGACAGTGATGACAGTGATTTCGATCTGGAAGCTGCACTGAAGGAGCCAGAGGTGAACGATGACACGTCGGACGGTGCAGCACCGGATGAGGTGACCGATTTCGAATTGAGTGACAGTGGTGATGATGATGATGATGATGAGGAGGAGGAGGAGGAGGAGGAGGAGGAGGAAGAAGAAGAAGGAGAAGAAGACGAAGACGAAGAGGACATCGATGTGGGCCATGACGCTCGGAAGAATGAAGAAGTAAGACCGAAGAAATCCAAGAAACTTAAAGGTGCTATGGGCCGTGCACTGAAGTCACCCAGATCGTTTGGGGGAAATCAGCCCGGCAAAAGTTTGAACTCACCAGCCAAGAAGAAAAACAATCATAAGGCAATAAAACGTCCTCCGGGACAACGTCCATCGCAGCCCGCACCCAAAAAGCCCAAACTTGCCAAAGGAAAGCAACATCACGAAAAGTCGAAGCAGCACAGGAAAAAGTGATGAATTAGAGACGAGGACCACTAACTACGTGTACAAAATGGCTCGAAAATATATATTACTGCTCTGATTGTCATTGGTTTCTTATGTTTTTTGTGATGGCTTACCTGCTAATTATGTCTGGACCCACTAAATCAGGGATACACGCGATTGTCATATGCAAAAAACTATTTGAAGTTTCAGATTCTAAGGTTCACGAATTACCAGCATGATCTGTGTGTAGTACTTCAGAAGCTAGTTTCAACCATGGAATCTTCTTGCCATGCGGTTGCGTACACGAAACGAATGCAGCCGACATGATGCGTTATGCACAGGCGGCTCACGGGACGGACACTGAACCGCGACTCTATCTGTTTCTCACGTTCTTTGCACAACTCTTGGTATGCAGCGGACACTGGCGATCGACACGTTTCTGGGATGGGATTTTGACTTTTCTGTTTGATACCACTACCACTAACTTCCGATGCGAAAAAATTGATTAGCACCACGCTGTTTCAGAGATGGGATTTGCAGTGTGTTTCGAAAAGTATCCCTGAGAAAGTCGAAATTTGAAACCCCCTTCTGCACTGCTTTTTAGTAGTCAATTTAATATAGAGAATCACGAATAATCAAGTGACAAGTTCGATGTGCATATGCCGTCCCACTGGGTCTTCGTAGGGTAGGAGTTCACTCATTACACTACCAAAATGCTATACTCAGCTACTCTCATAAACTGCGCTTTGCATCTATGAAGTGTAAAATAATGTTGTGAGACTGGACGTCAACAATTCCGAGCTTGATGATCCATGGGAGGAACTAACAATTGCCCACTGCTTTACTTACCTCGGAAGCAGAGTGAGTACGGTAGTAGAGATGAGCAAGCGCATATCCAAGGCTCGAGCGGCGTACGCTAGACTGATGCACCTGTGTCTCCAACCTCATATTTCGTCCGAGGTAAAAGGTCGTGTGTACTGTGTCACAGTGCACCCAGTCCTGTTGTATGGTTGCGAGACATGAAGTTTGCGTGCGGACGATGTTCGTCGCCTCGAGGTTTTCGATTATCAATGTTTACGTAGTATCGCTAAGATTGAATGAATTAATCGAGTGAGCAATGCTGAGGTGAGAAATAGAGTATTGGGTACTAGCTTAGAGAATATTCTATCACAGCTTAGTAGACTTCGTTGGTTGGGGCACGTGTTGCGTATGGCAAACACGTCTACCGTAGCGTGCTCTGTTTTTCGTTTCTCCTCGAGAGTGGAAGAAGCCACACGCTGGTCAACACAACGTGACGGCAGGGAAAGAGAAAATGTACAACAAACTTAGGAAAAGTAGGTACCTCCTGTTTTCTTGATTGGGATCCAAAAGACCCCTTAACCAGTTGGCTGGAGACACTGAAGAATATGGCAACGAACCACGAACAGTGGCGATCGTGTTGTCACTTCCTATCGAGTCGGAATGATTGATTAATGTGTATTTTTGCAGTTGGACTGTGTATTCAGTGTGCTAACTACTAGGGTGTTGTTTCCTTTTTTTACCCGTGTAGGTTCACTGTCTGTCCATCTTGTGTATTCATTTTTTCTAATTCAATGTGCAACATGGCGAGAAAGGCAGTGGTCAGTAGAGCTTATCTTGCTGTTTGACGCTGCACGGTGATGGCAACGATGATAAACCACAAATGTGGTTGACGCGCAAATGCTCAAAATTACTGTGGTTATAAACGGAAATACAGCTACGAAATGTGAAGTTCATTTTTTATGAGGGGTCAAACGATGTTCCGTATATTTTTAATCAAAGGATATGTGGTCTCTACCCTGTTCGTTCACCGTCGTAATCATGAGCACTCAGTCTTGTTGGTTGGTTTACATCCAAATCACCCCGGGTTTATCTCGTGCCTTGGTCTTTCAGTCGTTGTTCATTTTCGCGGAGTTTGTAACACGGTCTAATTGATCGAGATTCCCCATTCTCCCTCAATTAGCGAGTGTTCGATCTCTTTCGTGCATCAATCAGATAGATAATGCTTTAGTCGCCGAACGAAACACGTGTGTGCATAATGCGTCCGTCCCTTTTACGGAATGGTAAGTGATTTATGGTGAAACGCTGCTGCTGTCGCCATTCTAGTGGCGTTTCTGGACTGTGAGCTGCTGTTTTGTTTTGTTTTTTTCCTGTGCGCGGTTTTATTGATTCGCCCCGCCCACCACCGTTGGATCGGTAGACTTGACTCAGTGAGGAATAGGTACGGAATTGTTGGTGTGATATGCGTGTTTTTAAAGTTCATTTGCACAGGAGGACTTAATGCCTAGGTGTGATGGCGGTGAACATCTTGTCTGGGTCGTTTCACAACCACGTTTTCTGATTGATAAGTTGGCGAGTCTTTTGTTCCGATGAGAATTCTGTTTAGCTGGACAACTCAGGTAAACCAATGGAAATCCTGCGTCAACCATCCTGAAGAACGTCATTCGCTGTTTTCAGGTAGCAGGGAGAGTATAGGAAGCACCACACACATGCATATATATATATTTGACGTATATATTCAACATTAAACACACACACGCGTACGAATTAATTGATATCCACGCTCATGTCTGAGCACACCCGTGTGCACTCGGCTGTTCCAGTGTATCACGTGATATACTAATCCTTTGTTCCTATCCAAATTCACTAGCGCTGTGAAAGCTTTGGAGCCCGAGAAACGACTGCCAGCAGCGGCGGATTATTTTTCCCGGCGGTGTACCGGGATAAAGGAAACTGCGGTGATCAGCAACAGCCACAACCTTTTTCTTCTGATAAAAAATGTCGGTCCACGGAAGATAGGCGTTAGAGAAGTGATCAAGGAGGCGAACAGCTCACTGATTTAGTCTCATGGCGTCGTCTTTATAGTAGGGCTGGGCATTTCTGGGGAATGGTTTATATAACCGTCATCGAGAACGGGTATGCTAAATAGCACGACGGGTAGATTTTTAGACATACTGATCCGCCGTCAGAACCGGAGGTTCTCAATGAGATAAGCTATCTTAAGTAACAAGGCTGCTGAATCAAATGAGTTTCCACCGTCTGTTTTTAGAAACGGTGGCTCAGCATTTTTACTGCAGTTGACAAAACTCCCCCGTTTGTAATTGGAGAGAGAACAAGTTCCAAAAGTTTGGTGTGAATTGGTGAACTTACCGATTCAAAAGAGAGGCGATAGGTCCTGTGTAAACCACAGGGGAATACTTCATGTTAGCACCACATCTAGACCGCTTATCTAGCGTTCGCGAACAGTGTTAGCACGAGAATTAGGCTGGGTTTTGATCTGGTTGAGATTGTGTTGATTACGTCACTCTTCGATAAATTTTACAGTAGGCGCACCCCTGTCTTTCTTGATCTAAGTGCGGCGTCCGACTCAGTCGATCTCAGTTATCTGGCGCTACGTCTTATTGAATATTGTGCCAGAGCAGTTCATTTCCATCATAAAGTCTCTGCACATGAATAGCTGAAGCTGAGCTCGGGCATACGATGATCTTTCGCCCGTGTTCACCATAACAAGTGGCGTACCTTGAGGTTCCCCTATCTCCTTCCTAACTTCATAGTTGATATGGTCCTGGAAACCTCCATTTTGTCATATGATATTAGTGGTGTAGCACTTTTACCAGGCGTAAATTGTGAAACCTTGAGTATACAGACGACATGGCTCTTGTAAATGGAAATCCAATTAAGTTGCAGGTTTTTCTGGACTGCTTGGATAACTGCAAAGCAGTGTCTGGTACTCGTTTTCACCTTCAAATTGCAAGGTGTAATTGCAGGAATAGTTTGGTCCAACAACAAACCTGGGGACACTAAATCAAGAAGATAAATTCTGCTATGTAGATAGCTGCATTTAACTCGGTGGTCGGATATCATATGAAGTGTCTTCGCGTATACAGAAGAGCCTTACTTTTGTCAGCCTCAGTCATCTGTGGCGTCGACGTGACGCCCGTTTATCCATTAAAGGTTGAGTGTACGTTGCTGCACTTAGGCTAGTGCTTCTGTATGGTCCAGAAACATGGCCACTGCGGATGGAGGTTGTACGAAGATTGTCGGTATTCGAACACCGATATCTTCGTAGCATTGTTCGAATCTGGTAGAAACACCGTATAAGCAATGCTGAGGTTAAGCATGGAGTATTAGACACGAACCAAATGGTTAGATGAAAAACTAAAGGTCAAAAGTCTAAGACGGTTAGGACATGTTTTTGCGTAAAACCGTGAATAGGATTCTTTGGCGCCGAATGTTCGCTGAGGCGAGTAGATACTGGAAGATGAGTAAGGGGTGTCAGTCCATGACATGGAAGAAGGGTATGAGAAGCCTAACAAGTGGACTTGGCCATGTGGGACGTCAGACCTCCTATGTGGAATGCAAGAGATACTCCACTCAGTGGTTAGATAAATTTAATGTAATGGCTTGATGTCGCGACAAGTGACGCTCTTGTATTCACAAACGTTGTCCATCGATTCGATACCACTATACTGCGCGACAAAAGCACAGGACCCCTCTCATTTTTCCGCTTCTTCATTCTCCAAGGAAACCATGTAGGGTCAGTACGACCGAATGCACAATACTATAGAACACAAAATTTCAGAACGAAACTATACGCTGCTAATTAGAGCAGAAAACGTAAAAATCGAGGGTGATAAAAGTATGGGGCCCCGTATTCCGATGCGCTACACCATGGAAAATTTAGCAGAACTAGACGGATCATTGAGCCCGGCAACAAACTGGCTAGTTCGATCCGTGGATTTGGCGACTGACAAATCCACGAAAGCTGAAATCATGCGATTCATGTGCACTGGGGTACGTGATGCACCCTAGCGACCTAGGTGACCTTCACTGGCCTTGGCTGCACGTATACACCTTACAGAACTGACGCAGAATTTTGTTTGTGCGATGCCGCACGGAGATAAACTAGCAGACTTTAAGAAGGACGAAATATCCGTGTTCTGCCGGACGGGACTCAGTTTGCATGAGATCTCCAGGCAATTCAAGAGGTCGAGGAACGTCGTACGACGGAATCTGGAATGAAACGAGCAAAATGCGCCTAGAAAGTGAATAGGTCGTCCAAAACACTAAGGGAATCGCACGAACGAAGATTAATTCGTCTAGCCTCTATTGTTCTGTGTCACCTGTTGACGTTGAAAGATTTGATCGAATTCCGTGTTTCTAAACGAACGTTACAAAGAACACGCAAGGCTGTACTGTGGAAGAAATACAAATGAAAAGATGTTGCTCTCACACCGCTGCATAGATAACCATGCTTATTTTTGGCTGAAGCACACTTAGCGTGATCAAACAAGTGGGAAAATGTCTAATTTAGTTACGAAAAAATAATTTGTATGACCCACATGTTTGAAATTACAACTGGCATGATATCAGAAAAGAAGATGGAACTTTCAGTCAAAGAAAGAATGACAAGAGCTCCGTGATAGTTTGGGGTGCCTTCTCGGCCAACTGCCGAAGTAATTTAGTTATGCTCGATGATATACAGAATTCCGTTGCGCATATTCGCACATTTCAACAGTTTTTGCTGTCACTAGCGCCCAACAGTTTACAAGATGACGCCATATTCCATCATGATAATGCTTCTGTCCACTGCTCATATACTACAAAATGTTGGATGTTGCTCCGTTAGATCAAGGTCATACAGTGGCCAGCCTGCAGCCCAGAAATAAACCCTTTTGATACCCGAAAGGGTAGACTTGTTCGCCACGTGTACAAGGATCACAGTTTAACGGTCAAAGAGTGAATTGGTAACCGCCCTTTCCCCGTTAACGCATTTCATGCCCTGTTCCCAGCGACTGGATGTTACGCCAACACACTTGTATAGGGTAAAAATGTTCTAATTGCACTTTGGCAGCCACCTGGAAATCTTTCCGGTAAACATATAAACTATATCATTAGATAAAGACCTTGGAGTCTTGATAATAGTGGGTTTCCGGGTGTGTTACACCCAGTCGCCGGGGAAAGGATTAAAGGAGAATGGGTGAATATTGACCAACGGACAATCGTAGGTTTTGTAAGAAGTACACCGAGAAGATCTATCAAGGTCCTCAAACAGAATGGAGGTTGCACATGAATCTAACTATTGAGACCCAGCAGAAAGGGCTCCTATACTTTTGTTGCCCTTTTTCGCATATTCTGGTTTGACTAGCTCATAACGGATTATTTTGTGAGATTTTGTATTCTCCGTCGAAATGGGTATTTGCTCGTTCTGAGACAGCATCCAAAGCAAACATACCCACTGCATGGCCAGTAGTTGTTCAAACTGAACTGAACTGTGAAGGCTTCGGTGCTTAAATACCGTTAGATTTTGTGGGTCTTTGAACTCAGGATAACGAGGCTTTCGTGTCACATTAGAAGTAATCTGGCTAATGAAGGCACCATTCTTCCCTTGACAAGATCATGAATGCCGTGTCAATGCCACAGACCAGTAGACTTGGCCACGTAGGACATGTCAGGCCTCCAATTTGGGTTTCACGAGATCGGAATGCCGGAGGGTTGGATACCTCAAGTGACATGGTTTGATGACGCGGTCAGAAGCAGATTTGGATTCGAGTTGTGTCTTCGTCTATATGGTTTCCACTTAAATGTTCTTTTCTGTTCCCTTACTTTTCGTACTTCTGTTCCTTTGGTTCTCATATAGATGATACTGCGAGGTAGTAATTCACACCAGGACACAGACGTACGACTTCGGTGAAAGCCAAAAGCATGTGATCTTCACTCAGTGAGAGACTTAATCCAGTCCCTTATCGTCAGGCTATAAATATATAGCTGCCTGGGTAATTCATATCTAATTTGGTCAACGCTCCCCCGGACGTGTTTTCTTGATGCATCCGTAACATTGCCCGAATAGGGTGGGAACACCGTATCAGCAATACTGAGGTTAGACGTAGGGTGTTGAGAACCAGAGGTCAGTCTCTGGATCAAGTACTGAATCTAAGCAGGTTGAGACGTGTTGCGCATGCCCACAGATGGAATTCCCCGACTTACGCTTTTTTCTTAGGTAGGTAGTGGCTGGAAGGTTGATCGAAGTGGTCAGTCCATGACATAGCAGTAGGGCATGAAAACCTTGACCATTGGACTTTATCAAGTTCGACGTGTTAGGTTTATGGGTTGGGACTAACGCGACTTGCCTACCAAATGGATGAAGACTTTTGGTGATAAGTCTAGGTGTCGCGGTCAGTGGCGTAATTGCATTCAAACTCTTCTTTTTTCGTGATTTTCTCTTCTTATCTTGCTTTCGGCTCTTTTCCACTCCATGTTTTGTACTGCTTTCGGCCTTGACTCGACGATGCTGGAAGGTCGCAACCGAAACCAGGGCGCAGAAGTACGAAGTTGGTGGTTAAATGAACCGAACTGAACTGAACTGGACTTTTGAGTTGTTCACACTATCTTGTAAAACTTACAGCTCCTCTAAATTTCCATTCAGAAGCGCCGCTTTATGGGCTCGTTCCAAATGAGGCATCATTCTGTCTGAGATAAAAACTTGGACCGGAATTCCGAGGCAACTAATACCAATCAAGAAAGTAAGGGGGGTGCGAGAACAAGATCAGGTAAACGTAATGTACACGATTTCTTTTGATGAACTTGCATTATTGGTTACCAAAAGCACACTCTCGGCCCCGGACGTTTTTGTGCGATGTTTGAATTGTGAAGATCGAATTCTGCGGTATGATTTTCAATGAGGAGCAGAGTCAGATTATTGTGTGATCGATTGAGTTTGCAAGTCAAGTTTGCATGGGGAGATAGTACGGCCCTGGGGCTACGAAAATGTATGTTTGTGTTTCGCGATGTACTACCGCGTATAAAAGCTACCCGATGTTGCTCTTGCAGCATTTGCGAACGATAGATGATCGGCAGAGATGAATGCCAGGTTTACTTTTTTGTGGTTCGCACGATGGAATCAACAACTTTCTCTGGGAAGCAGCACATTGGTTCACTTCATGCACCAAGGACTTGTCATCTGTGGAAGATTCTCCGGAACCAAAGCTTGGTTTTAATCTTGAACTGAATCAATATTACCTTACTAAGTCAGTATCTTTGTACTGTTTTGCATAACTTGATGATCGGTTCAACCGAAAGTTAAAAGCAGGTACAAGGCTGTAGCCGCTGTAACTGCCAATGTGACCGGATGAGCACAGCTATTTATTACGTTTCCCACGATCCCAGATACAACGTACCGCGCGTTTTAGCACATTGTTCCACTTGTTTTTACACTTTTAGCCGGTTGTGTCATTGCTCAGATTTCCAAAGCTTATGCGCTCTCGTCCATTTTGCCCCTCATCCCTGAATATTGTTTGTGTTCACCGATCGATTGACACGCGCACACTAACGTTACATTTTATCATGTCAAACTCTGACTGGTTTATTTTTGCCATGTTTGTCTTGTTCATAAGTGGATAATATTATTGACATACAGACCATACGGATTTCTACCGTGGCTTATTGGTTGTGGTTCGTTACCTGAAGGCAATGCCTTTTGATTTAAGAGTATTCGTAGTTCGTATTCAAAGTACAATTAACTCGCAGTGCAGTGGCCTACTGAACGGGTTTCGTTGGAACTACTTCACGATTCATTTGACTAAAAGGTAGATTCATGTCATGAAACCATTTACCTTTCGTTATCCGAACCTTCCTTACGCGATTTTGTGGTCTTGCGGATGATCTCCGCGCACTGTGTGAAGCGGGCAAACCTGTGAACAGATTTTCGCCTTTCACCAAACACATCGAGTGCACGCACATTGCCGACGATACCTGAGTATTGCGAATAGTCCCATGGTCACATTAGAATAACAACACTGTAGAGCGAGCAGTTGTTTCCAATGATTCCTAATCTTGCTGGTGCAGATCTCACATGGGTGACAACAATGTATTTGATTGGCCATTGACTGGACTGAACGTCATGGTTGCAATGGGTGAGGTTAGAGTGGAGTGATGCTGCTCAGCTTGTGCGTGGTGATGCGGATTCGGCTGCTGATGGCGGGTTTTCCGGAGTCATTCCTCGCGCCGAATGCTTTGCCTTTCATCACTTTATTTTGATTGCATTCCGCAGGCGGAGAAACGGTCAACATCGATAATTAACGGTCACAAGGCCCCTGGTTTGAATTTCACATTCGTCTGTCAATCAGTGCCTTCAAAAACTCAACCACTGTCTTTACAATTTCGATTATTTGTTGTAGAATAAATTTGACGGAACAAAATAGTGTTATTATTCCAATAGTACTATTGTTATTTTTTAATTCCAAGCTTGCACACGAGCGCACTATCACGGATAATTAGCAGTCATGTCCCTGAGTCTTGGATTGAAAAACTGCGCGATGTTCCAATACGTTAGGCGTACTAATGAACTGAACGACAGTGGTTTACTGTCAACCATCAAGCTACCGATTACCCATAGAAATGGGGTTCAAACCAACGTTCCATATAGTTGGGTAGAAAGATTATACAGATGTTGGTTCTCACGAAAGTTTATGCACCATGTGATTACATAGATCTGTTTGAGGGTAGAGTTGAACACTAACTCAGAAAGTATTTACTTACCGACTTTGAGCAGACCGCTATTGTTCAGACCGAAATTTTTCACCATAATTTCCAATCATCTCATTAATTTCGCTGTGGTTTGTTTTTCCTCATTGCTTACAGTACTGCTTTACTACCATCGTCCATCGCCAACATGAGATAAACGATATAAGGTTGAAAATCAACCAAAGCAGTAGAGTAATGTTACCAAGTTCATCATTTTCTTAGCATCCGATGTTTCCAGACACCGACCCCCGTGTTTCAACCATTGCGCAGTCCTGACTTAAAATGTGCGCCGTGCCTTATGTAATCCTCTGATATGTTTCTCACTCTTACTCCCTTAAAGGATCGCCGAAAATAAACCACACACACACATCAGTGCCTTTCTAGACACTGGAATATGCTGTTTCTCTGACAAAATCAGTTCGTGTGTGATTTCTGAAATCGGGTTTCCATTTCGTTGCATTCAATCCAGCAACTATATTGGTCTCTACTCCCCCATCCCCTCATTCCTGTTTTGAGTCGATCCGTGCATTCTTCTCAGCTGATCCCCGGCTGAACGGGTTAACGGTGGGAGTCAAATCCGCGTGTATCACATGGAGTGCCTTCTGCAGATATTGTCTTCTGCGAAACAACTCCAGTGGAAAAAGTCCATTTGCTCGCGTCAGATTCTGCGAATGTATCGTGAGAGGGTGGATGACAGAGCTGGTGAAAAAAATATGAGGCTGGGAAAGACTGAGTTTTTCCACCGTGTTCTCTTTCGTCTGTTTGCTGACATATGGGAGAACTTGATAACAGTTGAAATTTGGTGGGAACAAACAAATTTTAAGCTAGATTATCATTCATCTTCAGGAAGTTTTAAAGGAAGCAGAATACCGCTTGCGTTTGTGCTGTTTTTGGCGTACTGTGGCAAGTAATCTGGAGGATAAGATGGCTTCCTGAATATTTTTCAGCGCGACTGTTATGAATCAGTCGTCCAAAATTCAAAAATATTGCTCTGACGTGGTCATCGTAGCGAACTAACTGTCTTAGAGTCCTGGATTTGACCATGCAATCGGAGATCAACTCTTCGGCAATCTTGGTTGAGACACATTCCCCATTCCTGAAACTGTGACACTGTCGCAGTACTGCAGGAAGTAATATATAGAATAAAATATTGCTCTCATATATCAATCAAATTATTCACCAGTTTTCCGACTATTTACATCGAATTTCGATGATCTTATTGCGGTTTTTATTACTCAACACAAAACTAGTCGGAGTTGGTATACATGGAAGAATAATGCCAACAGTTAGTCCTTCAAAAGAACCAAGGAAAACATCTGTTCAAAGCACAAAACTAAGTTCACGTTTGAAGCGGAATACTTGTTTGGTCACAGGATCATTTTCACCGATCAGATTTCTCACGAACTCATTTGCCATACAAGAGCCTTGCTTCGACCAGTCGCGACATCATTGATGCTGTGAAACACCTGATTATCAGAATAAAAAAATCAAACAAAGAGGAATTAGGTAAATCCGAAGAGAAAAACTAACGATAAATTAATTGACTAAGAAATGATGAAAATCAAATGCAATTCCACAACTGATTATAATCCAATGCTGGCGAGCAAGTGAGCACACAGGGCTCCACCCGGCAAATCCGATGCGTTACACCTGAACAAATACACAGGTTTACATTTCTCGTACCTTTATACCACCTCATGATTCGGCCACTTTTAATTATCTTCCAGATGCCCCCGTATAGGGTACCGAAGAAGTCTATACATGTATACTGTTTCTATTCGCTTATTACTTCCTTTTTATTACATAACAATAATAGTTCAGAAAAAAAAGCGTGGCCGGTGAAAGGCTGTCAGTTGTGGAAAGCAAGGGGCAGCGACAGGTGCAGCAATATTCGGACACGGGATGGAAAGTTCTATAGTCAATAGTGAAGACCGCTTAACCACCACCAGCAACGCACTGGTCTTCTTAGATAAGCTGATTTTTCATGGATAAGTGTATGACCACCCGGTGTGACACACCTTCAGGTACATTCGATTGTGATGAATTCGAATTTCCACTCACTATGCAGTTTGAGATTCGTGACCTAATTATGGTACATCAGCGCATCAGGGAACGACAATAATCTGTTGATTTATTGTTGCGCTGTAAGCGGTTGAATGTGTGATCTTGGTTGCCAGGGTAAAATGCTCTGAGCAAAGTGAACTTTACTCTACCAAGTTAAGGAAATATAATTAAGTTCACAATCATCTAATTTGTGCCTCAGGAGTGTGAGTAGATCCTCCTCTCAAAGCAGTCCGCCTGATGGGCCGCAATAACTGCGAAACCAGTTGTGTATTTCCGATAAAATTTGTTTACCCATCCGAAGACACTACTTAAACCAGAAATATCACATGCTATATGTAGATTGGTTTACCGTCTAAATAGTGCGGTAGGAGCCGTTTTTCAGTCGACAGAAAATGGTCGAACGAGATTCTTGCATAGTTGGTATGGGGTTTGTCCTTGCTTTTCATCAATGCTTGTCTAACTTATCGAATACCGAGATATCACACTCATACAAATCATTCATCTACGTCAGAAGGAAACATGTTTGATCTCGCTGATAGACTTCAGTTAGAGGCACCTCGAATTGTGGGAAAATCTTCAATGTTAGAATTCAAAATTTTCCCGAATTCAAAGAAAAGATGTCACGTGGGCAGGTAATGATTTTTCAGGATAACGTTGCAGACCGTGTTTCACGAGAGGTTTGTTAATATCCTCATGTTAAAGGATGTTTCTGTTCATTATTCAATTTTGGACTTGTGTAAATATGCTCAACTTCAAGGTCCAGTTCATAAAATTACCTCGTAATAGCGTAGATTTAGACGTAATCGTAAACATTTTATCTCTTCCAAAAAGAGAATTCAGTGGGATACCTAAGCACTAACCACTGGAGTCAAAAGTGGAACAGGTGGTGGAACATAAGATAAAAAATGATTTCAAAGTCGACATGGTAAACTCTATGCCGAAGAGACTGTGAATACTTCTGAAAAACAAAGTCAGACCTAAGGAATGATAATGTTTTTGTTTATACTAATGTTAGGGTTACTCCAATCTAATTAAATTTTGTTTCATTTTCCCGAAGAAGCTCATATCCCGTCATGATTGTGACTGACTAGGGGCGGAAAATGGGGTTTCTTCTGAATTTCATGCGCATTTGTTCACCGCATACAACCACACCATAAAGGTTACTGTGATAAAACCTCGTCACTACTTTCTAGTTAATGCTGTCACGAACGAGAACTAATGGTGCTCATTAGATTTCCCTATGCACGAGATTCGATGGTACCTGTGAATTTGGCCCTGCTTACGCGATTACCGCATCCGAATGGGATAGACGGAATTCGGCACTCTATATGCGATAGTTTTCGCCGATTTCTAGACCGTAAATTCGGTACTACAGGCGACAGATTGTTAAACCTAAGAGCGCGAAAAAGGCTTTTCTGAACATTAGACCACCGGTAGAAACTAAACTGTTCACACCATAAAACTTTCTCATCTTGTTTATGTCTTCCTTCAATGGTCTAGTTCCATCGTGGGCATTGTTGAGGGATGAACTTCAGGCCGTCGACCAATTATATCAAACCAGGGGAGGCAACAAAGCTGTTAGCCAATAGTAGGTGGCTTTACTGTGCATCAAACAGTACCAAAGGGTTAAGCCCAGTTCTGTCAGTTTTCGTCACTCCAAGTCTCAGAGCCAGGTTACTGGTTATCCCTGGTGGTACAGTGGACCTTTGTGGCTACATGGCACATAATCCTTCCACTGTATCCGTGCACGATCACATAATATATATATATATATATATATGAATATATATAAACAGATGCCAACTGTTAAACGTCCACATCCATTGCCACCGAGAACGGTCAGAAAATTCTTGTAACCAAATAAGGAGCTTCGTTTTCGTGGTTAATTTATCGTTCACTTCCGTTTCATAATGGTGACTTATGGGTAATTTCGACAAAAATTTTTCTATCCTTTAAAATAAAAGGAAGAACGTTTGCATGGTAAAACTTATATTATTCGGAATTTTGGACCGATATTCAATACGAAATAATTATTAGTCGCTTCAGTCACGGAAATTATTGTACCGTATGGCATGATTATGTGTATTCAATCTAAAGAGAAATCCACATTGGTATAAAAATGATTGTCTGAGGCGTCAAACGTTGATCCAGAGTGACGTTTGCATAAATAGATGCATCATTTTGCGAATATAGATGAATGTCATCCATACTTTGTCCACGCTGGTCTTTGTTTGCACGTTCCTTGGTGAACGGCCCGTGCTAGAATTTCGTCAAGCTGTTCAAACTTAATTCTATACCGATTTGTTGCTTCTGGTGTTGTGTCAGCATTTTTTATTAGACGACTTATCTACCAGGCGCGGACGCGAGGGACACGTGGTTTGGCTGGGCACTGTTTTACTGATATTACCCATAAACTCAGTCAGTTTGTTTCTCTAGGCTTCCACGACTCTAATCTTTTCTCCCTTGAGCCTTTTTGGTTTCTTGCCACGATAATGAAGTCTGCAAGTTGTACCTCATTAAACTACTCATGCGCTTCTGATTCTGCTCCACGGCCTACTAATTCGTAAACTGAAGCTTTTGTTGGTCTGATTTTTCTATCAACAGAACATCCAAACCTCTGGTGAATAATTCAGCAACGCCTCGAGGGCCGTCCTTAACCCCAGCTCATTTACCCAACTCGTTTACCGGCTCGGTTATTTAGAGATGCTGATGATGTGAAACTCCGCCCGGATGTTTCGGAAACCCAGGATTCCAATAACATTTCCAGCACTAATGATCTATCTGTTCAATCGAGTTCGGTCCTACAATCAATCATTACAATCATCGGGAAGCATTAAACAGCATGGTACACCCCAGTTGACCACTGCATTTCTTACCATCTTGCACGTTGAATTAGAAAGTATAAATATGCAAGATGGACAGGGAGTGGACCTACATGGTGGGAAAAGGAAAGAATGCCCTAGCAGCCAACACACAGAATACACAGTCTAACTGTACAAACGCAATTCGATCAGTGATTCTGATTCGATAAAAAGTGACAACACGATGGCCACTGTTCGTGGTTCGCTGCCATATCCTTCAGTGTCTCCAGCCAACTGGTAGACGGATCTTTTGGACTCCAACCACGAAGACGTGAAGCACCTACTTTTCCTAAGTTTGCTGTACATTTTCTCATTCCTCTTTGCCACGTCATCTGTTGACCTCCTCGTGGTCTCTTCCACTCCCTGGGAGGAACGGAGAATAGGACACGGTACGGTAGATATGTGTTTGGCATACGCATCGCATGTCCCAACCAATGAAGTCTACTGCTAACCGACTGGAGCTACAGCTCTTGCGAGTCTATCTAGCCCACATTGCGCATGTTCCGTGCATCCGAATCTAGGTCAGGCAGATTTTCACTATTTACTGGTTTGACATTGACATCGTGAAGAATTCGCAAGGCATTCTCCATTATATCGTCCATGAAGAAGTTGACCAGGGGTGGAAAAATGGGACATCTTTGTGGAACACCGCTAATTGTTTCGAACCGACTGGATAGTTCACTGTAAACGCGACCAGAAGTATGAGAGTACTACGACCTCAGTAGATTCACGAACTTCTGGGGCATACCGTTTTGGTGAAGAGCACTGAATAGCGCTGTGTGGTCAACTGAATCGAAGGCGCCTTTCAAGTTGAGGAAAACCATTACTGTCGATTGACGGTGTGTGTGGCGCACCTCAAGTAATTCACGAAGAGTAAAATTTGGTCGATGCATCCTCGACCTGGGTGGAATCCGGCCTGTTATTCGTGGACGTTCTCGCGAGCCGGTGTAAGACGGCCCAGGAAAGTCGAGACTAATACCTTAGTGACTGTCGGAATTAAGCTACTAATCCCGCTATGATTACTACGGTCATTGCGTATTTCCTTGCAGAAGATGGGAACAATCAGTGACTCATCCCGTAATAACGGAATACGTTTCTCATTCCAAATGTTACGGAGCAAGGTGGTAAGTGATTTTATTGATGCACCACCGCGCATTTTGAAAAGCCACCTGCTAGCACTCCAATGTCAGAGCCTTTGCTCCTGCGAACGAGAGTGGTGAGTTCATCATAAAACTCATCCTTGTGCGTGTTACAGCTGCAGTCCGTTGGAGCGTATGCCGAGATTACGAACAAGTTGCGCTTAACACAGATATCCTTTGGAATGCCACCGACCCCTGGAGTTTTACAGCACGTAAGTGACTATTAACCGATATCCAGTCTAAAAGAGCAGCCTGGGCCTTGTCAGTCAAGACGATCCGTGCAGTACGTTGACTCGCAGCTCTGGCTGCTTCGTTTTTTTGAAGTGCGCAGGAAATACCTCGATGAGATACCAGTAGTAGTTAGTTGAATCACATTAGTCGAATCCTGGATACGCAATTCACTTAGGCCGCAGACATTAATCTTCAGGGAATCTATTGTGAGAGCTAGGCACGGCTGCTGACTGACTTGCATGAGAGTACGCGCGGTAAATACACCAAGATTCAGAGACTGACGATGCTTGAGAAAATATGGGTTACAAGAGGGAGGATTATTTGTGACACTATTTGACAAAGAATCGTTGCAATCAAGGGCGTGTTATCAGTGGTAGTATTATGGGTGCAGAAAGAGAGGTGGTTGGGGACAGAAGACGAAGGTTGAATAAAAGAGAAGGAACTCTGAGTTGTAGCCAACTTGTCACCACCTAACCCGCTTGATACAATGGGCAGTGCGGTCCTGATTATCCTGCACGACGACCGATGCAGTATGGACTTCTTTGTGTTCGTGCAGTTCATGGGAGGTGTTGGACGGGTGCAGCCCGAGTGTCCAGCTGCGAGGCAAGAATGATCCAACAATTAGCCAACCGCTTGGAATGCATATTTACTCGTTCTTGATCGGCTTATTCTCCTGACCCATCTATTACTTCCACAGAATCACCACCTAGAGCGGATTCTGTCAAGTATGTAGGAATCATTATCCCTATAAACAAACTGCACAGGTTATTTCAATGAATAACAGTTTGAACCCTGTTATGTTAAACATGGCACATTTTTTAATTTATTGGTGTTGTGCCCCATTCTCTCGCCTCTTGACCCGTTTATTTTTGTTGACTTTTTGAAGAAAGAGTACGAGTATTTTACTGAGATTTGTCCATTATCAATAAGCTATTTTCCATAATGTTCAACGAACTGTCCGCTAAATTGAATGGACTACACCTGGCCGTAAGGAAAAATAATCCTGTCGAACTTTGCTCAACTGCAACTGATCTATTCACGTGTCCCTTCATGACCTCTACGGGTTCGATGTTTAGGTTGATAGCCTCCCTCATAAACATCTACAAAGAACTTCACTGTTTTGTATTCGGCTGTAAACCTCACAAACGTGGCATGAGTCTCAGCTGAATTTATTTTTGCCACTTTTTGACAGGTTCTCACTTTTTTGATCCCCTCATTTAGATGAGTTGCTGATTATAAATCGTTTTTGACTGGAATTTGGACGTCTGTCTACGCATAAGTTTGACCAGATACAATCATAGATGCGACCAACACTCAGCTGCCTCCATGTTTTACTAAGAGAACAAACCACATCAGTTCTCTCTAGCGGTTTTCGCATGCCATTCGTGGAATAGATGCCTGCTACCCAAGTCATTTGTTCTGAAATAACCCAGTTGTTTGGAATTCAAGGACTCTATGATCTAGACATCGCAAGGAATCCTTCGCAGTTGTCTGATAAATGTAGTACATATAAACCACTCGTAGGACCGGTTAAAAATAACTGCAACTGACTTAACAGCCGGTCCGTTGTGGAGTCCGGCTTGTACAGTCAGGCAGACTGTCGGTCAATATCCTGTTCCAATTCTGCATTGGTTTGCACCCGTATGATTGGCGTTGATTGTCTACAATAGAATACTGTTCTGTCGTCAACCTACTACCTTCTGAACACAACACAAGCATTCGTAGTCTTTCATACATTTAACATTTTTTCTATTGGCAATACAAATATCCGTTAGGTGAGTTGGCTTTCCATCACCATTTGCTCTGCTTTATACTTTAGCCCATTTGCATAAGACTTTTAGCCTACATGCTGGAACGTTTCAGATCGTATCATTTATCATAAAGGCGTTGCATTTTCCTTACAAAGCTCAAATACAGCAAATAGTATTACATGGAGTTCTCTACGCGATCGAAGTGTGAACAGTGATTAGTAGTCACTTCTATCGGTCTGCACTGTCATTAAATTCATGCGGACGCGGAAGCGTTTTATGGCTCACCTGGTCCAACCACTCAGCCACACCTGCCCGTTCAACAGCTATTCATCATAGACTGCACTTCTAAATGTGATGGGATCGTCATGAGGACCCACTCACGTCCAACTTATATCATTAATTCCCAGACGAAACAAATTGATGCACATACCTGCAAACACACGCCAACGCACACACGTATTCATTTGGTTTTAACCACCAAATAAAGCCATTCAATGTGAATGACACGCCCACATGAGCGAACTTCTCTACAGGATGTTTAACCGCTGCGATGGGTTGCGGACACTTGACAAGTAAATGATAATTCATTTTCCACCACCATCTGTTGCAGTCTGTGACCGTGGTTTTACTCAACAACTATTTTTATGACTTCGTTCCATTTTCGTTGTGTAAATTTGAGAGTGCTATCCTTCACGTGTTTATCTAATCCCCATTTGAATCGATCACTGAAAATTGCTAGGGTGAGACGAGAAGAATCAATGGAATGAGCAGTATTACGACCAAAAAAGGCGAATGTCGCAAATGATGCAAATAAATGGAAAGATCGGGATCAGGATACGGATACGGAAAAATTCGTCCGCAGCCTACCCAATAAATCGTTACAGAGTACTGAAATGCTGATCTGTTGACGAAACGATTGAAAATTTATTCTTCTGCTTTTATGCTCTTTTCATCGTTAATACTATAGGAAATTTTGTTTAAAGAATAAGGCTGGTCAGCTCAAATCCAAAGTGAGCCTCTTGGATCAGAAATTTACACCGTACTTTACTGGGCACTATTTATGAAAGTGCCCTCTCGCCCCAATTTACAGAGCTGAAACTAGTTGTCGGCGAAGAAGATTCGAGCTACCGTCACTACCACCAAAAACAGCTACAGCAGAAGTCCATTCAGTTTCCAGTGCTTTATTCCTATCGTGTGTGATAGCCAAAAAGCTGATAATGAACTACAAGTGTGCAGATGGTTGTTCTTTCAAGAAACTTGTGAAACTAATCCCACTAATCTTATCGTATATTGCATTCGGATTTCAGTGGTAAAAGGATGCACGAAACGATTAGGAAAACCCTCGTGTCACACATTAACAAAATAATCCATAGATGCGAGCAATTTTTACTTAGTTTTGTTCTCCCACATGTGTCTTGGTCGTTCGTCACCGTGTATTTACTTCAAGCAAATTACCATTTTCGACATCGTTTTATGAGTGGAGATTGACTGGGAGAAATTCACCGGTGGAGAGGCAGAAAACTGGAATTTATTCTTCATATTTTTATAGCCTATATGATAAGTAACTCATGACACTGGTGTCGTTTTTTTTAAAGAACATAAATTTGATAAGATCTGTTTGAAGTTTTACCAGGCTCGGCTTTGAAACTGGCTCGTTTAGGAGAGACCCGTTTTTATTTTCACAGCGGAATTCATTTAGGAGCTCAGAATTTCGGTTCTGATTTCATCTTCCCGTTCTTTTAGTTTTCATGTTTTCTCATGGCATATGGCGGGGGGGGGGCGATTGGTGGAATGAATGATTTCCAGCATAGTCGATATTTTTTCCTTTTTCACTGTTGACATCCCGGGGAAGACGATAAATTCTCCACAATATGATAGTCAGTTATCAAGTATACATGAAACAGAATAATTCATAGGCAGGCGAAAAGGAATCATCTGGGTTACCATTATAGTATTAGCTTTTCGAGATCTTTTCTGAATATTTCAGTAGTGCATTATCAATACTACCAATTCATTTACAGGACGTTGATTATATCGTAGATAATGAACCCAGAGCTCCAAATCAGATATACAAGCTGTTCGATAACAAAGCGCAAGTTGTGGACCAACGACATATAGAGTTATCTGAAACCAATTAGGCAGAATTATGGTCAAACCCAAGAGTGCGGAGATTAACATTGGGAACGTTCATATTTGTGCTACCAAACAGTGATAAAAATCGACTAATCGGTTGGGGAAACTAGGACCGCACTTCCTACAAAATTAACGTTAAAAGTGAGTGTTGCACAATCGGAGTGCAGACAGATACACCATGAGTAACAAGAAAACTAGTTGTCAATAGCGGAGAAATGATAAAAATTCCTTGTGCCTGCACACAGGCTGGATTTTCATCGTCAGGTCGTAATCGCTTCGGCAAAATCAATTCCGTTATAACTATTTACGCGGAGATAGTGTGTAATATACCAAGGCCAAACCAAAGGAAAACTTTGACCGTGATCGTCTGAAAATTTCCACCGATCGGGGGAAAACTGTGAGGAACCGGTGGGAGACGCAGATCATAGTCACTGTATTCATCGAACGCGCGTCACCTGTTGAACACAAAGCATACATTCAGTCAAATGGCTTCGATTGTCCCCTGTCACGACCTGATACCAATTCATGTCTCCGGCTGTTTGCCGAGGTGACTATGATCCAAAGGTAGCAACCTAGCTCATTCAGCAAAAAGGATCTAATTGCATCGTCGGTCTTGCCATGGTAGAAATACAAAATCTGTGAAGATTTACTCGGTCCTTCTCCCTATTAAACGGTATTGGTTATAATCATTGACTTTGTGGTGTTCACCTGATAAGATGAAGCAAAACCTACCAAGTTATAAGTTGTGATAGGTGAGTCTGCAATATTCTCTTGTTGATGATTAGGGGGGCAGATAGGAGAGCTGATTCGGAAACTACATAGTAGGGGCAAATTTTGGAATCGTGAACCGAGACCATTTAGAATTAAGGTAACTGTATGTGGAAAACTCTGAGCAGTGGAGTAAAATGCTTAGCTCCAAGTGCGAATGTTATTGCGCAAGTTGAAGCGACCCACTACAAGCAGATATAAAATGATTCATGTCTCAGAAAATTTGGGTTTGATAGGTTTCAAGCTCGATTTTTCCGGCAAGCTTTATTGACGCCTACTTAGGTGCTTTACTTTGGGCTGCGGTTTCAATAACTCGAAGCTTGCTTACATGACTGTCACTATAAACGGTGGAGATTATTGCATCTTTACGGGAAATACCAAACCGTATCTAAAATTTGTGTTTTGAAATAGTTCTTTGATCGAACAGGAGGAATCGGCTGTTTGTTGAATGTTAACCATTGCAAACAGTCCATTTCGTCAGTTTTATTTGGCTGATACATGGTAAATTTCAATCTAAATGATAAACCAATACTGTTTTACAGAACCGTTTTATTTTTTCCATCCCATATTTGTCACATACTATTAGTTAGTTCAGTTAAACCCATGTACCTTTCTACAGTTGTCCTCATTAACAACAATATCTCAAACGTAACACTAGTCCATCACGGCTTTACTGCTCACGTTCATAACAGCACAGAAAAGACTTATTTCGATTTCCAAGTGTATGATTCACAGGTGCATTCACGGTAGTATCTTCTTCCAGTTTCTGAGACCTCTCTCGCCTCGTCTGTCACAATGCGTTGTTCCACGCTCGTAATCTGAGACTTATGCTCCTGCGCGTGACAGCTCTGATGTCCAAATTGATCAAATTCATTATCTGACTGTCAATGACGCTTCTGGCCGACTCACGAAATCCCGAGAAATTATCACAAAATTATCACACAAATAAAAACTCGGTCGACCATTCTGTACTGTTATCGTTATTATTATTTCAAATAATTATTCAAAAACTAATTTTGTTTACTACCGGCCCAAAGGTAAAGAATTACCGCTACTTGACGTGTTTCCCACCCCTAATAACAAACGTTGATCCTGTTTTTAATGTGCTACGGAAGTGCACCTGTGTGCAAGAGGATGGTAGAAGAAGAATAATAATGACAGCCCCAGCAAACTCGGATTGGGGTGGGCTGGGATGGACGGGGGCGGGAGAGGGGTAGGTAATATTTCTCAAAGAGTCTGTAAATGCTTGGTTCGTGGGTAGGTAAGCCGATGCAAATAACTGTTAGTGGAGCGTTTGTGTAGGACCGCACATCTGTCCCACACACATTTTCACTAAAAGCTGCTTTTTATATGAAACTGGAGACTAATGTAACGAGCGAAATGTTAGTGTTGTCCTCCTACTCATAAATGGTGGTCATATAAAAATCTGCCCTTTCCACAGAGACTCCGAATGACGGGAGTTTTTTGTCTGTGGTCGGCTCTTCAGAAGGTCGTAAAATGATCGGTAGGTTGCAAAAGTTGAACTACCTGACGAAAATGTTTTGCGTGTTTGTGCGTGTGTGTGTGTGTGTGTACGTGTGGGGATAATGCTTCGTGTCCGTCCTTGTAAAAATCAAACACATGTATGAACGTATAACTATCTCATTGGCTCTGGGATAAAATTGACTTCGCTGGAGTTGGTTTGTTGACGCACTATCAAAGAACAGTATACGATACAAATAGGTAATACTGGTCCAGAATGTTTACATTTAATACAATCATTAAAACACATTATCACATTTCAAAGAACTGCACTTTAGACTGATCAGATAGGAAAGTTTTATCCCGTGAGTAGTTATATATATGAACCGAAGTCAGTTCGGATGGTATCGAAAGAGCGATAAACCGTGCGGTATCCTACACGTATGTGTTCGGTAACTACCGTCGGAAACGACGGTAACCAGACTTGAGAAAGGTTACCCGCTGTAACCGCAATGCCGACTGACGACAATCATTTCCAACAACGCTGTGTTGTCGAACAATAAACACTTAGGTATGACACTTTAGACTAGTCTGAAATAGGCAAAAACCGATTGTGATTTTTCTCGTCGTTGGTTTTGACCCCGAAAGTGGACTTTAAACTTCGTGTGCCTCAAAAGGTTCAACTTGCTCACTTATTATTATTATTATTATTATTATTATTATTATTATTATTATTATTATTAGTTTACCAGTATCTCTCAGATGCTGTTATCGTACATATTCATTCATCCGTGGTACTTACGATTCACTCATTCATCCGTCATTTGTCGGGTACATTTTCTGGTAGTTAGATCACTTCTCCTACTTGTCTTTCGGGAGAGTTTATGCGTTCCGATGAGACAAGTAGGAAAATGGACTGTCAAGTCGCTTTCACGTGTGCAATTTCCTTTGAAATAGAATTTAATCTCAACAGTTTTGTGCATTTTGAGATAATTCAGGTGATGGAAGCCTCCATAAAAGATGAATTACGCTCACTTAATCCCATCGTGGTCAATACATTACAATTGGAACCCTTGCGGAAAGACTAAGGTTTTGACTGTGCTGATGAGTTAACCCAGACCATTTGAAATGTATTTTAGAATGTTTCTCGGAATTTGATGAAGGCCTGGGCGTATGAAAAAAAAACGGACAACAAAGACGAATGATTATTCAGTGGATAGCGATTAGTGATGCAAGTATGTACATACGTTGAAAGTTTAAGCGATAAAAAATGTTGAGAAACTTGAAAAATTGTCCCCTTCTTTCTCAGTGAGTGGAAAATGAAAGGAGATAAAGAAGGAGATAAAAATTTACCTATTTTCATGGGCCACCACCGCAAGTCGTGCCCGTCTATATATGATGCTGTGTATAGGATATACAGTAGGAAACTATATGTGATAGAGGAGCCAAAAGTTCATCTGTGTTTGTGTAGATAGTGCCAAGGGGGAAGAGTAGTTTGCATCAATTGAACCAAAGCGAAATACGGGGACGCCTGACTTTATCAATACAGTTTCGCTAAAACTAGCCTTCAGCTTCGAATTACGGTTGTGTAGTAACCCTTTGAAGGACCGTGTTAGGTCAGCTCTATGACTTGTTGGGAGAAAACCATTCACAGTGGCTGATGCCAGATTTTTTGATTAAACTTGTCTTTTGCATTCCATTTCAATTTTTGAGTACAAAAGTCCTTCGGGTATGCTTTTACTCACTCATGCGGTCCAGAATCGTTCTGTTCTGCTCATATGAGTGTCACCGCAACTGCAAGTGACTCAGCAAGCAATGTGTGGAGCAAGAAGTTCAATGAGACTGTCAGAGAGAAAGTGGAATCATAGCCTTTCGGTGGTTTGCATGGTGCATTTTTCGGTTCAGAAAGCAGGTAAATTATAACAGAAAGATGAAGGGGAGGGGGGGGCAAATAAACAGTTTTTTGGACGGAATCAGGAATTAGGGAAACTGAAACATTCAGATCTCGCAATAGATTCTACTCAGCAACTAAAACGACAAACACCGAGAGAGGAATTCCTTTTGTATATTCTCATCGGTCGCACACGCGTAAAATCACCAAGACAAATGACAACAATATGAAACAGTTGACTTCACCACGCAGGCCGACGACGGCCATCTGTCACCATTTGATCGAAAGTAGTCACACGATAGGTCCAGTGCACGCATTCTCGGTCTTGTTTCATCATCGTGACATGCCCCAACTGAGGACACTTGAGGCGTGATGATCGCTTAAGCCATACCCGCTTAGTTTCCAAAAGATTACAACCGTGACCCTCAACTGACCGTAGCTTTAGTCAGCCACATGCAGTCACACACAGACAACAAACAAATTCACGTCTCATAAAACTGCTCTAATGAACCACTTTTTGTCATGTTGCAGTTATTTTTCTTGCTGATTTAATGCGTACGTGACCGATTAGATTATACGAAAGGAGTTGTTGTGGCAGTGTTCGTCTTTTGAATTGCTCATTCAAACTGAGATAACTTTCTTGGTAGGCGGAATTTCTCATGCATAAAATGAGCCTCAACGGAACTGTAATTCTCAAACTAGTTTTTAATCCATTCAGAGGGGCAATTTGGTTACCGATTAGTTTCCATTTCTCGTAAAGGTTTTCCAATGTGAATCCGAGTAGCTCTGGGATTTACAAATATTCAGGTACTTGTTCGTGCACGATTATTTTGTTCTCCGATACTTTGTCCAACACCAACATTTGTTCGACTGATCCATGTGGTCATCTCGGTTACAACACAATAGCCTTTCATGTATTCAATTCCCCTATAGAAGTTTCGTGGGAGCAGGAACAAGCATCTTCCAAGGACAGATTATACTCAACTGTTTCGCGTTATCTTCTCAAATGTGTGCATACAGTCACGTGAGAGTTTCTTCAGAACAATGATAAATCTCTGAACACCCAAAAACTCTTCACTAAGCAAGACCAACTCGAAGGTCAAAGGTTACCAGTCACACTCAATAGCCTTTATCCGGTTGACATAATATCAAACCAAACCGTTTCTTGAAGTTATCCTATGCAGCTTGATACTCTGAAATCACGCTGCAAAACGTCGTTTTGGTATTCTCTTTGATGATCGGATAATCAGTATTTCCATGACCACCTTCTTTTTGGATTCTGCGCATGAGAATACCCAAGTCAGATGCATCCACTTGGTAATCATTCAACGAAGCAATTTTGATACCCATTTGTTTTGAGGGAGCTGAAGTTAGTTTTGAGTGTTTCAGAGTGCTTGATTAGAGGGCTTACCTACTCGGCTGTGTACATCAGTCAGCTTGTTACTTTTTGTCTTTGTCTCCTATGCCTGAAGCTTCTAGAGTGAGCATTCTTTTCTTCCAAAGTTGACTTGTGGTGAGTGTTTCACTGAAATGATCCGCAGTGTCACCAACCTTCTTAGATAAAAGTCTGGGGAAGGAATCGCTTCGTGCTGTTCCAATTCTGACGTGAGCCGTATTTCAATGTGTTTCGTTGAATTTGAGTAGTAGTTTCTGTACATTGCAGATGGAGTGAAGATCTCCCCATAATGTCTTTTTATGCAGAGGTAAATGAACAATAATTTGGTTCAGTATATTGTATTCTATCCGTGGGATGACGATTTTCGCGAGCACTTAGCCCAAAAGGGATCCGACTGATTTACCATCTACTGTCTGCGTGGTAACCATAGGCGAAAAGTGAGAAGTGGCCCAGTTGGATTTCTCAGTATGGATACCTAAGATTGTACCTTATGTTGAAAAACATTTTCGGTATGGTCCATATTGTCGTAAGAACAGGGTGACATCTGCAACTGGACTGTTTTGTCCCAAATCAAACCAATGGGTCGTTAAGAGTCAGTTGATTTGTGCCGCCGCATGAGTGGTTCCAAGAGGTACTCAGGCCACCGTGAGTTGTTATGACATAACGATGAGTTTTTCGTCATACCTATATGGCATGAATCCCTTATATAAGTGGATTTAAAGGTTCACAACCCGCCAGCGGAAGACTCTTACGGTGAACGAATTACCAGCAGATTTTCTCTGTTTAATCGATGAGAGTAGTTAGAGAATAAAGTGGTCAGTTGAGCGTTGATGCTACACGATCAGTTGTATTACATACATTCCCAGTCCTTCTGTTCGCACTCATCATTGCATGTTATTTATTAGAAAAAATATTCAACGGCTGCACGTATCTGGTCGGAAGAGCTTAAAAACCATGTATTTTCACAGGGAAGTTTCTTAAATTATTCAGGTTAATTCAGTGGTCGCTTTATTCATCCGACTGACAAAACCGCCAAATTCAAATGCGCGCCCAGTATTATTATCGAAAGCCGAGAAAACAAATTCACAGTGCGGCCGTATCTACCGTAAGATCCATAAGAAAATGTAATTATTATGACAGCATTACTTTATGTAAAGGTTTCGAATGATAACCCGAGTTTGAACCTTGAGCTCACTGGTGTGTACTTTCTGAATGTCGATCATGTACAATATACAAGGTCTTTCAGAATATATTTTAAGTGGCCATGAGCAATACAATTTTCCCTGAATAGAATCACAGTAAAGATGCTTCGAAACGATCCTGAATGCAATGTGCAACCTGTATTTCTGTCTTTGATTTTTCGGTTTGGTGATTTTGTAAGCCTGGTGATATCTTTTCAGTTCACATTCCAGTCCTCAATGTAACACGACTGGGTTAAGATCTTTCGGTGAGGGGATGTACTTGTTTAAGCTATACAAACAATAAAGTGGAAAACCTCATGAGTTGAAGCTCACAAAGTATATCAACGTGTTTCCCACCTTAACATCAAGCAAAATCAGTATGGCGGCCTACAGTCTGCCATTAAACTCTTTGGGTTTGAATGATGTGGCAAGTTAGTAAACGGAAACTTCCGAATCGTATTCATGAATTTAAACAAAACAAAGGACGTGTGCTAGATTTCTAATTTATTCAAAGTTAAGGTAGAGGTGAAACAAAAGAACCTGAAATGAACCAAAATCGAAAGCACTTGAATTTCGCCCTGCAAATTAGTATTTCACAACGGACAATCGCAAAACTGTGCAGTGTGAATATCCAAGTAGGTTGGCTTCGGAATCACGGTTTCCACGGAAAGAGTAACGAGTAATCTGTCATAGTTTGTATGTTAAATATATGTCAATTAGTGCTCAACTGTATGATTTGTATATGGACGAATCATTCTGATGATGTCCGTGTTTGGTCACTGTATGTGAATATCAATGAGTTCATTGAACTGTTTATGTCGATTGGTTCCCGGCTACTTTTGATTCCTGTCACTGAAAACGGACAATATTCAGCTTGTATGAACGTGTCCGCTCATTATATTTCCAGTCATCCAAAATGAGCATCGTAAATTAATACTTAGGAGGGAAGAAAGCCCATCGACGTTTTGGGTTATGAAGAATCAGTAAGGGATCGGGGACTGTGATAAGCGATACAGTGTCTGAAAAAGTGATACAATCGAAGAATCAACGATTCTGCACTGAGGTACTAACTGCTCATTTTTCACTCATGGTGAGACAAATCAGCCGTATGGGTTCCATCAGTTGAGACGAGGACTTGGATTAAATGAAATAGCAGAATCAGAAACAAGTAAATAACTGTGGTTTTTTGAAAACTTTTTAAGCTGCTCGTAGCTCAGATTGTAGGTTGTCCTGGGTTATTGAGCTCTGAATTTACCTTTTCGTGTATACTGACGATGCCACTTGGGCGGCTGATGTTGAAGTTCAGGCTCGGCATTCACGAACTTAAGAGGTGTCTGCTTCTCTGGTTGCAGTATTACCGAAACCGGGCTGACGGTAAAGTTCTTCTTCGGCTACTCTAACGTTCATCCTGGATAAAATATTAGGTGTACAAGAATTAATTTGTAAGTTTCATTTCGCGTTTCATTGCAGGCCAAGATGACCCTTCTTCTTTGGTCTGAATTTCGAACCTGTCCATCGTCACTTCTAAATCTCAAAGACAAAACACCGGTCCTTCCCTCCTCTATGTTAACTTGTTCATTTGTTCGACAAGCTACGTAAGCTTAACGTCACGGCACCTGTCTCAAAGTATGAAGGAACACAAACTAGTTTGGCTGAGAACACAGACCAGAAGAGCCATGACTAGTGCAACTGCGGCACGCCTTGCCGACACGGGGTACTTTTTGAACGACGAAGCTTTCAAGATAACCCCGAAAGTATCGGCAAGCTCGTAGAAGGCCGTCCGAAAAATCCACTTGAGAAAACTGGAAGCAGTAGTAGTTGGACTGTTAAGCCTATCGCCTTGTTCACACAAGTGTTTGTGAATTCACTTCAGCTACCCTGGTCGCGATGGGAAAATGGGAAACGAAATCACGTTGTCCTCGACCGTGGCCTTTCAGTAGTGACAGAAAGCAACAAACCAATCCTGATGTACTTTCAGCACCGGTTTTTTCCAGTCACGAACAATGAACTTACCAAAGCTTTCCAAACCGAAAAATGTCCACAACATTGACTAACCAGTCTCGATAAGAAGCTATAAACAATTTTTTTCTTTCATATACACGTAACCTTATTAGCCGGAGAATAAAGTTACCGAAAAAGAACTTGTTCTCCATCGTGCCCTTTTCTCTATAATACAGTGGTATTACCCAGTGAACTTCCCAACCTCTTCTACCTTGACTTGGTTGGTATTCTTGCTTTTCAGGTGAGAGTATGTGCAGTCTTACTCAGAATAACTATTCAAGAGAATTTTTGGAGAAATTCGAGTTCATAAAATCCTCTTTGAGTGTTACTTGGCATTCTGTCCAGTTCAGAGAGCCACATGCATAAAGAAACACAAACTAGTACGCACACGCACATTCCGATAACAGTCGATCAGAATGCATCACATACGTGGACATGCCTGCAATTGCGCACACATGGTGTTGTTCTTATTCGTGCTTCAGCCCGGACAGTGTTGAATAATCAAATCTAGCTACGTATCGATCGGTCTTGATTGGCTTGAGCCGAATGCTCCCGTAGATTACTACTGTGCCTACATGTAGTTCTGAACAGTGTTTGCTTGCTTATTGGTCTGACTACTTGACTGGTGAAGTGGGCATGCTACTTGCTGAATAAGTGAGTAGTTGACTGCTCAGTACACAATTATGGGCAATTGCGGATCGACAACGAACGCGACTACATCAGACAGACAGAACGCAATAAGATGGGGGACGGTATTTGAGCCATGTATATGCACATTCAGACTTAATGGCAACCACTTTCAAGTAAAGCGGACAGCAAATAACCAGGTTTTGCAAATAAGCATTATTGGAACATTTGGTTAATTTTGTTGATGTCCGAATAAGCAACTTCTAATAAACAACCTCACATCTGACTTGCTAAATTACTTGCGTGCTGATTAGCGGATCTGTTATGTATTGTGTGCTCTCGCTAATTGCAAAAGTAACAAGTGATTGTTGCATCTTTGGAAGCCATTCAGTATGAGTCACATGCTTAGCGACCTGTTTGTGTTTATATGTTTAGGTAGCAAATGTTCTCTCGCGGTGCCTAAGTTGTTCTTTTCTGTACTGGGTTTGCAACGTAAATTTTCTTTGGGTTTTGGTCATGGGTTGACGTTTTTATTTATTAGGTTTCATCTTGGTAACTTTGCATTAACTTCATTTGAATGACCGTGAAACTCGTGCGTTTCTTGACAGTCTTGTGTGATTGCGGATTTACCTTTGAATAAAGAAAGATGCCAGTTTACTGGTAAAATGCGTCATTATAGTTTTCCTTTCTCAGGCTTCACATACCGTTTCATGAATTGGAAGTTTTAACGAATTATATAGTCTACTAATGAAAATGATTTAGAAAGTAACTTCACGTGTCACTAGACAGACATTCATGTTCACGGATTATCTCTTACAATTAGCTGCTTCAGGATAGCAAACCAATAGCGGTTGACTTGTGTTTTGATTCATACCGCTAGGTCCAGTAAAAATACCTTTCTGTTTTCGAACCATCTGGGTTTTTTGTAAAAGAAGACCGTTTATAATAGAGGTGTGGTGATAGAGACAAAATCCCTGTCTGAGAACTTATTAGCTCAATTTGTGTTGTCGGGTGGCTTCCCTGGCACGCTGGTCTGATTGGAATCCGGTTAGTTTATTAGGTTCAGATCGGTTCAGAAAACTGTTGGTCACGGAGTGGTTCATCACATGACTTCACTATCCTCAATCTTATCCGCGATTCTGGACAGGCGGTGACGTACTGTCTGATCGCCAAATAATAATCGAAGTTCTTCACTGAGTTCAACCTTGAGCTTGATTCTGAAAAACGAAGCGTGTTGTCCAACCACCGAACCAGGGCGTTTGAAGACGTGTCTGCATCAACGATTACATCCTTCTTCCTTTGATTAAAACGGCCGCTTCTCATTATTCCGGGTTCTTGTGGACTTTTTTCATTTCGTGGGATGCTGATCATTCGCATTCTTTGCTGGGTCCAACTTAATCTAAGTGAAAAGTGCGGGAACATCGAACGAAGCCAGTGCTTCGTCTTCTTCTACAGTTACTTTTATTTTGGCTTTTCCAGAAACCGCTGCGCGTTGGCTACGGAGTGATTTGACCTGCACATCAGGGGTTTCAAACTTCCTTATAGTTTTTTTAGCAAAGAAGGTAACGAGAGAACTCCTGCAAGATAACTACCCGGACAAATCGCGAGGGGCAAAGTTAATCTAGGAACTGCTGGAAATGTGCATACACACCCACTTCAAATTTGATGAAGACGTGTATGAACAAATCAAAGAAATACCGAAGAGGTCACCCAAATCCGGATTTCTCGCTGAAGCTGTAATGTAGGCCCTGGAAAACGTTGCACTACCAAGTATCCGGCCAAAACTTTGAGTCAGATGTGTGGATGATACCTTCATCCTCATAATACACTCGAATTTTGAAAATACACAGAAAGTAATCAAAAACATTTTCAACGACATCAAATTCAATATACAATCGGAGAAGAATGAAGAATCGGTATTCCTGGATGTGCCGGTGAAAAGAAACACCAACGGCACACTGGAGACTCTAGTGTAAGGGAAACTAACACACACGGACGAAGTATTAAGCTTTCACGGCAATCATCACAATCACCATAAAAGGTCATGCATTCGTATCTTGTTTGCTGGAGCTAAAACCCACTGCAGCACAACAGAAATGAGAATGCAAGAAGAAAACTACCGCTTCGGGATGTTCTAGTGAAACGGATATCCTGGGGATTTCATAAGAAGAGCCGTGTATGGGATGAATAGGAAAATAAATCTAGGAATACAACCGAACAGAAGGATCACTCTATCGTACATCGAAAACGTATCTGAAACAGCTACAAGAATGCTTCAGTCTGAAGGCATCACGGTCACTCACAGACCAACCAGAACCATGAGAAGATTCATGTCAAAACCAAAAGAACAACTTAGAACCCAAGAAAGAAGAAACGTCATACAAAAGGTCAAGTTTATGGGCTGTGACAAATGCTACAACAGTCATTGTGGGAGAATGCACTAGCATAATCTGGCTTCAAAGATACATGTCCCATTCTCTGTCATATTCGTCCACAAGGCTCAAAAAGGACACAATGTTAATCTGGATGAGGTCAAGGTTCTGGATCAGGCTGCCACGAGGCACACAGGGGAGTTTTTGGAAGCCTGGTACTCTTCAAACAACTAGATCAATTGACATATTGAATTGGATCGCCCATACAGTCGGCTGCGAAGCAGACGGTTCAACTAACAAAGAAAGCCGGAAATGGGATCAGCGGACTCAAACCATATAATTCGTATTGTAGAACCTGAATCTTTCGCACTCAAACATCTTCTGAACGGCATCAACGAGAGTTTAGATATTAAACATGGGAACAACAGCACAAAGCGGAAGAGGTCAAACTCTCCAAACGGAACGTCAACCGTTAAAGGTCAAAGGCCAAGTTAGAAGAGGTCAAGCCGAGACAGACGTCGAGCTTTGGGCACAAAGTCATCTACGAGGCTCAAGATCAGGACTAATGACAAATCTATAGATATAAAAGATCATTGTCAACAGTGCACATGCACTGACGATGTCACCTCGACTGGTGGTGAGACGATTGCGATTTAAATTTCAAGTTGGCCGAGCTGAACATCGTTGCAACCAATAACTTGAGGTACTAGCAAAATAAATCTTTCAAAACCATTTATGTATGTCTTATACTCGTTTATCGGTTTGTCTAATACATCTCGACCATTTGAGACCAATTCTACACGTATCATAATTCTTTTCCTTCTCTCCAGATTTGAAGCCCTTCTGACATCGTTAACCCATATTTCCTCTCCCTTTTCCAGTTCTGCGAGGCCCTATGCCACACGATATTAATATAACTTGTGTGTGTCCCTTCTGTGCAGTAAGCGGCACGGTGTACCCAGGGACTTTCGGCTCCATGAGAACACCTACCGCGGGATGTAACGTCCGGGTTCTCTTTCTGAAAGTTCTCTGCACCGGACTGTACTCCACAAGGCCACTGAGGATGTTGCTTTGTCTTCCACCACCCTCATAACTTCTTGGAGTGAATCTGTGCCAAAAGAAATTTTGTGTAGTTAATAGTCTGTAGTTGTTACTGAGCATGTTTGGTGCAACGCTTCTGAAGACTACCAACTGTGAATAAGGCATGCACACGGCAGCACGATACCTTTTTACGGGACTAAAATTGTTGGTTTCTTGGTCCGAAGTATAATAGATGAAAGTAAATATGAATAGACTAGTGATAAAAGAATAAATTTTATATATTTATATATATATATATATATATATATAAACAGCTGATCATATATGAAAAAGCTGATAAAACAAATATATTTTGAAGGCTCCCACATACTTCCAATAGCGACTTGGGCGTTATTACTCTCTGATTAACTATTTCGTGATCATTTCGTTTTTCACATTTCTCACAAATTCCTGAATATAGGGAAAGGAGGTATGGGAGAATGAGCGACTCGGCCGTGGCTTTTCCCAATTAAATATAATCTAACATACCTGTGGGACATTGGGCGAAAAAGTGCACTTGGCTCATTATATATCATCAATTTGGTGGACATGTTCATCCGGGACCGATATTCCAAATTGAGCTGTCCGAAATTGAGTAATAAAATATCACGATTCCTCTCGTATTCTTCATCAAATACACCATCACCACCACTAACCGTCCGGAAGACCGACACGTCTCTCCTCACGTTTTCACCGAGGTGACCAAAAGCGGTGGACGGTTTACCAGAATAATTGGTCTTGTATCAAGGATAATTATGAACATATGACATTCTGTCCCATTTTACCCGGAGGCTCTATTCATGGCAAAAATCACATATGAAATCTTGAGGGTTCTCGGAATTAGCGATTAGATAGGGGTTAATTATTTTGTCTTGCATAACCTAAGGGTATTATAAAGCATAATTTTAAGACTTGACACAAGTAATAGCGTTTGTGAAGAGGGAGAGGAAGGGTTAGGGGAGGGAAGTTGCTGAACTCGAATAATAAATTAGAATACTGTAAAGCATGTTGCTTCAACCAGATACAGTGATGGTCTACAAGCTCAGATAGTCCAATATATCGTCACGTTATTCAAGACGTACTTCCGGGAACCTCTTCTATGAGCAAGTCACCCTTCACTTATTCTGGTTTGTTGTGGCTGGCTAGCCATGAAAGTTTTAACCAACTTAAAAGGTTCATCTTGTCTCGGTGAGGAAGCTCAAACATGCATCTCTTTCAAACACAAGATCAAGTGTATTTCCTCCCTAGTATTATTCCCACGAAGGCAGATATATATCGCCAACAAAAATGGCTAGTTGTTAGCAAATAATTATTTGTACGGTATCAATCTGAACTTGGACAGTAGCTTCGTACCGCTCCAGGTAGCGTCTCCAGTGTAAGAGTAAATACGGTGCAAACAAAGTTATTGAGTGTAAAGTCTGCACCATCATTCAGAAGAGTAACTCCCATGAAGAACCAGATATGACAATCTACAACATACTTCTGGCCCCCTTCCGGTCGGGATGCCTGAGTTATTGGGCCCTAAGTGGCTTTTCAGTCCAAGTCTCTGGGACTTGGATTCCGGATATTCTAAACTTGCAATCAGTTCTTACGTTTGCGTGATACGTTCGTTCCAGAACACCAGCGCATAACTGTGAAAAACAATGTCCTGACTTGGGTTGTTTTATATCCATACTATAGTTCCCTCGTTCATAACTTTACATCACCACGAGCTTCGACAAACAATTCAGAATTTTTCGGATTTTTCTTTTTGTCCTGACCAATCACATTAAAGTTAACCTACTGAACTGGCTGCAGCCCAAAAATCCAAGGCACTAATGTAACTGGGAGGAAATGATTAAAATCACTGGGCCCTCGCTCAAACGCCAAATGTCCTAACAGCCAAAACATGTTCTACTGAAGGTGATTAAGATTACCGTGGTTGTGATCTTTGTGTGATGCTGCCTGATGGCGAAAGGTTAGATTGGCCACTAAATTTCACTTCAGCAGCATTGCTATATGTACCCCGGTAGGTGAATATTCAGCTACAACGTAACCGCATAACAGTAAAAAGAATGTACGGCAAGTAAAGGAATATCCTGAAAGAGCGTCGTATCTCAGATCAGTTGTACAGCTTTTCACTATCAGTAAATGTTTGTAATTAAAATTTGAAGAATTAAAAACGCTTTTGATGAGATCAAACGAAGGTTGACATGCCGAATCTGCTAATATATTTTGAGATACTCCATGGCATGAGTGAGAATGCCGAAAAAAAGTATACTGCGAACGATGTTCGCAGGTATGTCGGTGTCTCTGGAAATATGCCTGAGAAACCTAAAGATACGTCTGAAGTCTTTCATAAACTGGCCGAAAACATAACAAGGCACTCATAAATCCACTATGTCACTGGAAGGCAGTGCTAAGCGAAATTGGATATAGTTAGGTTAAGAATATGAAACCTAAAATGAAGGCTTTCTAAACTCTACAAAATTGGAGGTAGTATGGTTTGACCATATCAGGAAGACGCCAAGTTACTTTACTGATGTAGTTCGGAACATGCGGCCGAAGCTTCTTAAAATAGAAAAAGATACATCTGCACATTTAGAAGAGTTACCAGTCAACGGTGTACACCCACTGGCAAAATAATGCGGGCAATTTCTTGCCCCCGACCCATTTGAAAGATTCATAGTGTTGAGAGAACCATATTCTGATGGATTCACTTTTATTACCTAACGAGAACCAAATAAAAAACAGTCAGACAATCATCAGCATCTAAAATAGACCGAGTACGGTGATAAGCATTCTGATTAAGGTAGAATACTTTGAGTAACGGAACAACCCCTGGAACAGAAAATCTTCAAGCACCTTTAGGGGAATAGATGTACTACCCATTGGTTAGAACCCAGAGGGCGTGACCGATTTTTCGAGGAAAAATCGGTGATTTTTAAAGAGAAGCAAACGACACGGGGTGAAGAAAATGAGGTCACGAATTTCAGGATAAGTTTGTGGATCACATGGTTAATATACTTCATTCAGTTAAGTCAGTGGAAACAAGATTTTTGCCAGGATTTATAGGAAACAGGGAATATTGAACACGGGATGCACTCGTACTGTGTGTATTCGGTTCCTATAAGACCAATCAACTGTTTTGGATATGTATGCTGTCAACGGTGCGTAGTATTCAGGTAGCTGTTCTACTCCAAATTGAACCTTGTCGTAAACCGGAAAGATAAGTGGGACCAGCATGGTTTTTAGGTTGTATTTGAAAACACGAAGCGATAATTTTAACGAAAAGACCTAACTGAGAATAAACAACGTAGCGAAGAAGCTCGTTTTCAGTTATTCGTACTCATACCGACAATTACGAGTGCTGTGTGTTCACACCTTGTTCAGTCAAACCACTCAGTGGAGATGATAAACAGTTTTCGCATCATTTACAAAGTCTGGAGAAAGCAGTCAAGACTTGTCAAGTGTCGCATCTTAGTCACAGCCGAAGTCGTGAGTATTCGTCTCTACAATCCTCCCCTGCGCGCTCAGAAACAATTTGTGCAAGCAATCAAGCTTCCTTGGACCAAGTCTTGGTCCCGAACACGTGTGCAACCCCTTGAGCGTTCCATACTGCGATCAATTTCACGTGCACACACACACGTACAGAGACAGATTTGAATCATCACATCCCGTTCTTATTTTGTGAGTTATATATATTGTTATGTATCGGTATGAGTACGCATAACTGAAAACGAGCTTGTTCGCCACGTTGTTCTCAAAAAGACCTCAAAATAACTTCATTTTTTCTCCGTTTTCTTATGCATCACGTGACCATGTCAAATTCAGTATTGTCCACTTCTTATTAGTATGCCGTGGTCAAACGATCATCGCGGACAGATGTCATATATTGCGATCCCCGGGGTTCAAATTCTATCATGTGACACCTTCATTTCCAGAGCAGCTAGTTGGCTGCGACCCCTTCCACGAATTAGCGTGCCTTTTATTTCGAATAAACAAGGAATGTAGAACGGTATTTCTATCAATAATATTTACGCGAGAGTTTGTAGCGACCTCGATGGTTCTGAGAAGATGACCGCTTTCTGGACACCATTTTGGATCTATTTTCTCTATGATCATTCCTGACATTTGATTTCAACCTAACTATTTTGTTCGGTTGAGTACATTTAACTGGACTGACGTTTTCGAGGTTCTTATTTACCCCGTTTTGAATCACTTTCACTTTCGGTTCTTCGCCGATTTTGTGCGCTCTCGGTTTACTTTCTGCTCAGGCGTTGCGTTCATTTTCATCCTGTGTATTTCTCGTGTGGATACTGTTTCGGTGCTACGACATAAAGAATACAACTTCGTATTGCCCGATACAAGAGATTACGTTGGTATTTCGCTGTGAGACCGAATAGAAGACACGTTCATTAGCTGCCCTCGAAAGTCTTCTGTAATTTCTATTTACTTTTCGATTTTACTGTTTGCTAAAGACCACTTCTTATTATTTTCTTTTATTCTCTTCTCATCTTATGCCATTACCTGAATTAGCCAGAAGACAAAAGTGGTGATCTCCTTTTTACTCCTGAGGATATTAGCATACTAATAAAACGTTATGCATGAGAAGGGTTATTTCGTTAACCGTATAAGTAGAAGCGCGCTATCAGCTCAATGATACCTGATCCATCGTCCATATTTCTTCTGGTATTTTCCCTGGAAACAACTTTGATCATTTCGGTTCTAAATTATTGAGCTATCACAATGCTTTACGTGAACCAGGTGTTATAATTTATCGTGATCATTATTATGCGTAACTGTTAAATTACGCCCGACTGTTTTGGTTCTATGCGTAATCAGAAAATCAGTCTGTTTTTGTACGGTAAATATAAAGAAATTTTTTTTCCGGGGTTATTTCCAGCCTGCGCAATAGACTTGATAGTCACTTGACGTGAAAACAAGAATGACATCATCTGTTCCCACTAGTCATCATTCTATTCCTCTGGTATGACAAATAATACCAACATGTTGCTCCACGAACTACATGGACGGGACTTGTTTAGGCCTCGTTTTCCGTCCATCGGCGTGAAATGTTTTGCCATACTGGTCGCATAAATGTCAGCAATTTGGCTCACAAAGAGTGAGGAACAAAAATAAATTTTGTTCTTGGTAATGTTGATTTTCGTTGGTAAATATCACATGTATATGAAATAACTAAAGCAGTATCAACTCCAAATGGTGTTTTGGAATGGAACTACATACAATCGAATTGTCAACAACTGCTCACAACTCCTTGGTAGTTTCAGTGATTTCGAATAGTGGTGTTGTTTGTGGCTCAGGTTGATTGTTTGCTTGGGATGATTATCCCTGAGCTTGGCGTTTAGGTCGCAAACGTTTCATCATCAGTCGAGGTGACACCGCCATTGCACAGGATAAGGTCCCCGTGCTCAGTTGTTTATATACAGGGCTTTCCCTGGGTACGGCTTTGATCTCTGAGGTGACCTTGGTCTCTCGAGTGATACTGATCTTGGGGGGTCACTAATAATAAAAACGACCCCTTGACCTTTGTGCACAAACTTCTGAATTTGGGAAAATAAACTTTGACCCGTTGCAGTACCGACTATTTTCGGAAACTTGACTATTGAACATCGTTGCTGTTTTTATCTTTCTATGTGTGTTTGTTTGATTGTTGCTTGTTTATCCACTTATTCACTGTCTTTGCATTGGATTCGTCCACTGAGTCGTCATGACAACATTATGGTTGATATGCACAGGCAAGGATTTGTGTTCCACGACTACGAGTCCACAAGATAGAGGTCCGGTCATCCGCTCACCATTTCTTAGGTTAATTAGATTTATAGCATATCCGGAGATGGTAAATGCCATCCAGTTCGATGGTTTTTATTGACTGAATTTGGTGAAGAATATTACGCTTTCAAAAACTCCGTTGCGTGTCTTGTCATTGCTTGTTCCAGGGTACGAACTTCATCTAGATTGAATATGTGTCCTTCTTGATCCTCATGAATCATATCCATGGAAAGCCTCATATATAAACAAATGAGTACTGGGACCTTTGCCTGTGCTTTGATGATGTCACTTCGACTGGCGATAAAACGTTTACCACTTAAACGTCAAGCTCAGCGATTACTTTGGCGTTCTTTAAGGTGCTGGTTGCTAATGAATTCAAAGAAAGTTACCATTTACTTTAGGAAATATCTTCATAAATCAATGTAAACTGGCTGAGAAGAAATACTCAAGTTTATCGCTTGCCAACTCTAATCATAGTATACTGTGACCTTTTGGTGGCCGCGTCTGCTTGCCATTTTGGCGGTCGAAAGTTCGAATCCCACCGCAGCTGATCACTTTGGTGTTTGCTGTAGTCCTCACTGTCGTCCGGTCAGTTACAATACCTGACGAATCAGGACCTTGTATAGTCCTGAAAAGCAAAGTCTTCGGGTCTGACGGCTAATTATAACTATTAGTGTAGTGGCCTTCAGAACTATGGGATTTACGTCTTTCACAGCATTTATGCATAAGCACGTAATAGAAAAAGTAGGACTGTACTACCTGGACTTGCAAATCTACGAAATCAGGAATCTTCGACTTGATCAACCCGATTGATAAGGTATTTTGGATTCTAAATGAACATTTTTGGACAGACATTTTCAGATGCGCTTGTTAATGCGGAATGGGTCGAGGTCATTTCGGTAATTCTGTTTGATAATCTAACCAGAATGGTTTGGTTTTATCCCAACATCTTTCCAATCTGTTGTACGTGTGAACCACCTGTTCGGGTGTGTTTATTTTTACCTTTTTGGCACGGTGAATTTGGTTTTACGGTGGAATGACTTCGGTTCTCTTCCCCCGGAATCAGGTCCTTTGTGACTTGTTCATGTTAATTTTCCTTGTGCTCGAGTCAGATTTTGATGTTCGGCTACATTTGCGCTGTTGACGTTTACAAACTGCTGTCGGCCTGACACGTAACGGTTTGGCTTTTCTCAGTACTTTTAGAAAGTGTTGATTCTTGTTGAGGTTAGTATTATTCAACGGCTGCTGATCGCTGAACTTGGCCTTTAGATCGCAGATATTTTATCACCTGTCGAGGTAACATCGTCTTGGGTACTGACAATGTCACCTAGACGGGTAGCGAAATATTTACCACTTAAACGCCAAGATGAGCAATCGGAAGCCGGTAAACAGCTAAGCTGTTCGTTTAACCCGATACGCACATTCACACACACACACACACACACACACACACACACACACACACACACACACACTCACCCTTCTTCGTTTGACTCAGTTCATTCTGTGAGCATCTTAATTTCCTCCGTCTGATCGGTTCCTTTTTTTCGAACTCTATGCCGCTGCTATCTTTACCCCATGTACATGCTAATCTTCAGTGACATTCCGTTTTAACTGTCGGTGGTCAGCTTCATTGGCATTTTGGACGTAACCAAACACTTTCGTGTATATTTGGACACTGAAATGCTACCCCCTTGACATGTAATGATATTTATTGACAACAATTTACTAATAAACGCCTTATCGTATAGATCGTGCCGTGACAGCGCATACAGTTACATCCGGACACCCCACAAATCGAGGTTTGTACATTTTGCATTCCTACCATAATTTATCCAGCAGTGCCGTAATCTCAGACAATCACTTTCTCTGTCATCAACTGTTTTGGGATTCCACGTGTCACTTTATTGGTTCCACCTGATTTCACACTTTTCGTGACTCACTGGGACTGGGAGCATTGAGACGGAGTACAATTGTAACCGAGGATAGTAGAGTTCTTGTCGAGGGTGAAGAACAGATGGTCATCTGAACTGATAAACATTCAAAATTGATTTTCTGTCATTAGTGCACCAAGTTGATCGAGAGATTTCCAAACTTTTCTACATCACCTGCGAAAGTGCCGATACCTTTCAGTAACTTTCTCGGTATCTCTAAGGAACGTTTGACTTTTGCCGTGATAGTGTCTAAAAGACCAAAAACTGAAGACCCGAAGGATCGAACTGCCACTTTTTGAGAGGTGAATCACCCAAGAATATGAGAATATGAGATCTCCAAGATACCGTGATTTATAAAGTTTGAGAAACGGGCAATGGGAAAAGTCAAATGTTAATCCAGTGCAGGAGTTATTTCAACAAAGTGGGTAAGTATTCGTTAGGGGGAAGGATATGCAACAACTTCAAGGGACACAACTGATTTGTGTTGTAGACTTTGAAAAGAATCAGCGCATGTGACCGGAAGACGGAGAGTGTTTTAATTGAGTGCTGAATGAGATTACTTTCCTGTCTATTCACTGGCTTAATTTTGGTTCTAATCATCTTCCTGGGTTACCAAGTTGGGTAAAGCTTCGCCATATTTTCAGTGGATGCATATCAGATTTCTGTGAACCAGTACTTCAAGTGAACAACGTGAAACCTATAGATAGAGTGTTTTGCGGTAGGCTGTTATCTAGACAAAGCAAACCAATGCACGATGCATCGAATTATTGTCACACGAAGTGAAGCTATAGGGCTGGGTTTCTCCTAGAAATTGGTGTGAGATCGTCCACATGGTTACGCCGGGAGATTTGAAAGTTATTTATCTCCTCAATGGAGGAAGAAAATATTTACTCTGGTCCACGTACGAATCAACAGAACAGATCCAATGAGGCAGGCGATTAACCCAAGCAAAAATATTATTAAATGTGGGCCGAGGACAGACAAACCGCATACAATGGAGTAAAGTTACTTATTTACCATGATTCACCATGCAGCATGGACGCTCAACTTACTGTTGATAAACCACTGAAGCACTGTAAATCATTTTCATCCTTGTCACCAGAGCGCATCTACTGAGTCCCCACTGAGACTGGAACCCCGGGATGAACGACTGATCGTCAAACATTGAACCACCAGGTTCTCCGGACTGGCTCTCAATGGTGTATTGAACTTATACACTACATGACGTGGTACCTTTTCTGTATTGGCTTCGAAAATAAGAACATCATTTCTGGCTCAGCAATTGGCACCTATGACGGGCAGCTTCTCGGAAGGGGCTGAGTGTAACGAAGGCATTCCATTAAATAACTTACAGAGTTTATTTACTATAAGACGGTTAGCACCGGGAGATTAGATCCCAGATTACGTTTTTGTGTGTTATTCGCATCCACAAAGATCCCAATGGGACTGGGACCTGGGGTGAACGATTGTGAGTTGAGCACCTGTTGATTATGCCTAACAAGTATGGGACGGTGGTGGCTTGATTTCACGGTTTTCACTGGGGTAGCTGAGCGTTGACACTGCATGTTGATTTGCATGACAAAAATCTCATTTCCTGCTGCCAGAAAAAGCTCTGGTTAATGTTTTTTGTACGAGCTCATTTCAGTTACACCTTGGTGCGCTATGCATAAAATGTATCAATCACTACATCAACCACTAGCAGATTTCATCAATATATATATATATATATATATATATATATATATATATATTGAAAAGAAGAGAGCAAGCGATTGAACACAGTGATAAAGTAATACATTGAAATGCGAATGAGTTAACGGGGATTGTAGAGGACTTATGATCATTCAGATTTGTGGACAGAGATCAGTTTGTGAAATGGTCTTTTAACCCATTGGGAAGCACTATTGATCTAAAAGCGATAGTACATACTTTGTTCAAAGGAATTCAACGCATTGTTACAATCCAGGAAACAAGTGAACTACTTTGAGATGAAGAATTGCAAGAAGACATTTTCCTTAGCAGTATTAATATGTTATACGTCCTTGACCACTGAAAGTAGAAGCATGGGTTCTAACTAAATAACTGCCGGAAAATTACATTAGTAATCAGTACTCAGATGCCTACCGGCTCATCATCATTTCTAACCTAACAAGGAGTGACTGTCATCGTAAAATAGATCCACGTAACTGAGACATATCCATTCCAGTGTACTCATGAGTAGTCGGTCGAAGAAAAAATGATATCGTCCGTTTGGTTATAAACAGTGGTGATGCTCCTATCACATTTTCGACGGCAAAAAGTATGAGTTGTTTACTGTTTTTTCCACTAAGTAGTGTAAAGCTTTAGCTCTCATCGGTCGGACCATTATTGGATGAATATCACGTTGTGGGAAAGAGTGATTCGCAAGCGTTACCTTTCGGCTATTCTTGGTAGATCTTAGCAGTTGAATTTACGTCAGAGCTAAATGATATGTCCGACTTTGGTGAAACGGTCATTCGAATGAACCTCAACTCTGGAGGCCTCGGATGAAAATTCAGTCGCCGCCCCGATCACTTCTTCGTTTTCCAATCTCTAATTGGCGGCGACAAGCACCCTGATACAAAGCCTATCTGTCAACAACTTTGAATATCACCAAATCATTATTCAAAATTCCTAATAGGTTTGTTCAAGGAAGAGATCTGAGTACAATGAAGAAAGAAGAGGTTGTGTAGGATTCTGAACATTTCATTCCATTTAGGCCTAAACCTCTGCGGTTCCATATCTTTTGAGCAGACTTTAATCTCTTTTAGTTCCCCTGATCCCGATGAGCAGTCGGTCATCTAACCTGTCCCAGTTCAAAGAACTGACTCCGACAAATATATCTACATAACTTGAGGTGCTAATTTACGGTGATATTCACATGGTCCGTGCTGTTTAGGGGAACCACTTCATGTCTAGTCAAGTATACGCTTTATGCACCCGAGGGTGAATATTCAGCTGCTACACAACCACTACTGCACTGCACTGCAAAAGTCAGCAACAGGAGAAAAAATCATGTTTAACGGAGCAAGGTAATAAAGTTGGTGGTGATGGTATTTGGGTTGGTGAGAAAACGGGCCAGGTGAGGAGACAGAAAGTCTATATGCTCTAGTGTGATAGAGCAGATATTTTTATTGCAATCGAGTAATAGGGGTTGATATACAAATGCTAAGATCGGAATGAAGTAAGTGTATGCTGTCTTCTAGGATCTTATGAGAGAAGGTCAGGTACGCCCTGTCATTTTGGGTTGCGATACAATGGATGAGCTGTTCGCGAGTGATGCCAGTGTGTCGAGACAAATGTTCAAGGGACCTAACGACTTATTCAAGTTCTGCTTTCGGTAGCTCCTGTACAGCTGACTGTTTCATGGTCTAAAATACAATACTACTGTTTTGCTAATCTGTTTCTTTCTGGAAACAACACGAGCCAAGCCATTTTTGGGATCAGTCAAACACTTCCAGCTTGCTGATATCATTGACGTGTGGTAGATGTGTCTGGTAACTGTAGGGCAACAGTGATGGGCAGCGGCTCAGAAAATGCGGACCTTGATCCTGGGGTTGATTTTGTTGCGCACCCAGAGTGCACTTTGAAGCTGGAGAAAAGCGATCCCGGCATTATCACTACCTTGCTTGACTTGACCTTTCGGGAGGATCGTGGAAATCGGATATTTGAACTCCGGGATGTGTCCGGTTTCTTTACCGTTCATGTATATCGGGAGAATAGACTGTGTAGCAAATGTCGAATGGATCTTGGTCTTCGACGTGTTGATCTCTAGTACCATGGATTTTAAAGAGGGTTCTACACAATTTAGAACCGGCTGTAAGGCAGTCGAGCTGTCTCCAAGGATGATGATGTAGCCCTCAAATTCCAAATTGGAATCGGTGTTCAGCTGAATACTAGGGTGATCGGTGAGCGTTTGATGCATTATCCGTCGACGGTCTAGTTGGACAGCACTGGTGGCAAGAGGCAGCCTTGTCTGATGCCGGAACTGAGGGAGTAATCGTTGTATTCTTCTCCGTAGATGCATATTCTCGCACGCGTGCTTGCGTAGCACGACCTCGTGTGGCTGACAAGCTTCTGAGGCGTTCCATGCTTTTTTATGTAGTCCATAGGGATTCTCTGTCAAATGATTAAGAGATAGCCAGAAAATGGACTAAACAAGCTGCGGTCGGCTGCTAAAACTTGTACGGGTTACCTAATACTCAATGGAGGGTGAATAATTGATTGTTGCTCCCCCTATCATGGCGGAAACTTCCTTGATTAGGGAGTGTGCTCGCTTTCCATACCGTTAAGATACCGTTCAACAAAAGCACAGATGATAATTTGGCGACCACGTCGAATAAAATAATGCCACGGTAGTTTGCGCACACAGTTCTGTCGCCCTTTTTTGGAAAAGGGAGTAATATTGAAGTACTCCAGTCCGTAGATATCTATTCTTTTTCCAGGACTGAGCAAAACAGGGTTTGCAGTGGTTCGGGTAGTGCTAGAAGATATGGTTTTTATATCTCCGGTGCAGAGCCGTCTTTCCCAGGAGCTTTCCTGCTCCTCCGCTGGTATGTTACATCGGTGATCTCATCCCTGCTTGGCAGGTTGCTGCTAGCGTCCTAACGTTCACTCTGGATGGCTGGGTTTTTTGTTCACAGAACTTGCTGGGAGATGGTTCGGTAAACATTCGAAGCATTTTGTCTAACAACACATTTTTTAGCCTGCTCAGGAATGAGAAACCCGGTGGCTTTACGAAGGAGGGTTTCTGCTGGCTGTCACTCACCGAATGCAGTATGGATTGGACGGAAGAGCTTTGAGAAGACTCCGTCGTTAGCCGCTGTCTACACGGTTTCTATGGTTTCGGTCCGATAGTTGTTGCGGTCGCTTCTGGCCATACAGGTGGCTTTTTGTCTGATGCCACAGGAGTCTGGGTAACCAATAAGGCGAGCATCTCTTGCCTTTTCCGATAAACGGAGAGTTTTCTGGAGTTCCAATCTTTCTGTCGTTTTCGTGTGAACCCCAGTTCGCCTAAAGCAGATTGTTTAATAGATACCTTCAGTAAAGTTCATTGGTGTCCCACTGGTAATTCTTCCCCTACGAACGTGGCGGCTAGATGGGAGGCGATGGCGTCCTAGACAACTTGGCGCTTTCTCAGTGATCCGAAAGCTGCTGCAGTAATCCGCTTCGGGGCACTGTTTTGCGGCGGCTGATTAGGCAGATCTTGGAGCTTCCACGGACAAGGGAGTGATCGGTGCCATTTATGTGTCCAGTCTCCGCGCCTCAGTAGGGCAGGCAATCTTAAATCGAAGATAATCAGTGTGATTTTATCAGAATGTAATTGATCTGGTGCGCCATGTGGTCATCATTAGAGTGTCACGTTAGTGAGGTTTAGACGTTTACAGACTGCAGAGATGACGGGAAGTTCGCTATTGCCGCTCTGCTGCCGGAGACCGTATTTTCCTAAAATGTGTCTAATTGTCTTAGTGCAGGAACCACTGTGGGCTTTCCAATCTCCCGAAACAAGCAAAGCTTCACGTTTCTGGACGCTGTTTGTCACCTCTTGTAATCAGTCGTAGAACTCGTCCTTTGAAGCTTCTTCGGCTGTAACTGTCGGGACCTAGACAGCGACAATCCATATGTTCCAGGGCTAGTCACGGAAAAGCGATAAGTCGATCTGAGGAGATATCGGGTTCCATCTGAGTAGTATCTTCTCAGCCTTGTTGCTGACGGCCATCGAAATGCAACGGGGACCAGTCGTTTGTAGGGTCACTATGGTAGAGGTGGTAATTGTCGTTCACTCCGGGAACCTTTATACGTCAGAGGCCAGAATTTTTCCGCCGAACAGTGGAGAGGTATGCGATTTCGATGTGGTAGTCATGTAGTGCTTGTGTGATAAGGGGATGACTTCCGATGCCCAGGAGTGTTTTCACATTCCAGCAAGAGATTTGAATTTGATTTCGTATGTTAAGGCCCACAGATAGTGTATTTGTCACCCTAGCCGCGAAAGGAACACGAAATGCGTTACTTACCGGGCACCTTAGCATAAACCGTGTGTACAGATAACCGGTTCATAATGAGTCTTGGAAATTAGGTACGAAATGGAGTCCCCGGCGTCACTCGGCTTTTTGTTCGAGATAGCAGCTCCACCTGAAGCATAGCTAAGTGTCATCTGTCGGGTGACAATAAGTTTGTGTACTGGCAGCGGGTGATCGACCTAGCAGTTCGTACGCCTTTTGGACGTCAGTCCACTAATCGAGGACGCTCAGCGCGTCCAACGTGATGGTTACCGGTGGATCTCTAGAAGGTTGTTTGCCTTTTGGTAAAAGTGACCAAGACCCAGGGGTCCATTCAACACTTTTGATTGGACGGGTTATCTTGGTAGCCGCTGGATCTTAGCAGATCTCACCCGTCTATGCAAGAGTATCAATCTTTGCATGCTCAGTACCGTCTGCCCGAGGATTTAGGCCTTGGTCATCCTCAACCTGGCTTGCCCTTCTTCCCTCATTAGGCTTTTTGTCAGGGTGTGGCCGCTAATGTATGCCTCAAGATCCTGCAGCTGCAGGCGGGAAATGGGTAAGTGATGGAGACCAAAGAGATGGAAGATACCCCAAACGCACAACAATCTACTTACTCAGAGGTGTTACTAACCTGACATACCTCGTACACGCAGGTGGTTCGGTGAAAAGACGCCTATATCGAGGATGAAGATTGAGTCTTTCGAGGTGTTGATCTCGTCCTGTATGATGAGTTCAACGTTCGGCAAAAGACATTTCACTGTATGCAACGGGATGAAAAACCACAATGTCATTTGTTAGTCTGAAAAGAAGATAAGAGATTTTTCCCACTCACCCACCCACTCAAGCAATCCCTCATTCCATCACTCAATCACTAACATAATTACTCCCTCAACCAATCACTCACTCACACAGTAGCTAACGAAATAACTAACTCACTAAACCAATAACTCAGCCACTCAATCACTAACTCATTCACTCACTCAATCAATCATGCGTTCAATAACTAACTCATTCACCCACTCAATCATTCAAGCACTCAATCACTCGCTGACTCACTCACTAATTCACCCACTCACTCAATCACTGACTCACTGACTCACTGACTCATTCACTTAATCACCCACACACAAAACCACCCACTCACTCATTGACTTACTCAAACAACCACTCACTAGCTCAACCGTTCAAAGAACCAATCATTCAACCATTCCCCCACTCACAAACTAACTCACGCATTCATTCACTCACACAATCAACAGCTCACTCACTCACTCACTCACTCACTCACTCACTCACTCACTCACTCACTCACTCACTCATTCACTCACTCACTCACTCACTCACTCACTCACTCACTCACTCACTCACTCACTCACTCACTCAGTCACTCATTCAATTACTCACTTACTCAATCACTCAGTCACTCATCCAATCACCCAACCATCCACTCGCTCACTCACTCACTCACTCATTCACTCACTCACTCACACAACCAGTCAGCCATTCACTCACTCACTCACTCACTCGATCAGTCGATCAATAATTCACCCACTCACTCACACGATCATGCAAAACGTCATTCACTCACTCACCCAATTTCTCACTCATTCATTCAATGGCCCAATCACTCATTCATACAATCAATAACTCAATCAGTCACACACTTAAACACTCACTCACTCACTCACTCACTTACGCACTCACACACTCACTCACTCACTTACTCACTCACCAACTTACTCAGTAACACCACCACTCATTCACTAATCCACTCACTCATGGAAACACTCACTCTCTCAATCAATCGCTCAAACAATCACTCCGTTACAATCTCACTCATTCAATCAATCAATCACTCACTCGCTCAGTCACTCACTCACTCATTCGATAACTCACTCAATCATTCACTCACCCGGTTTTTGTTCACTCACCCACCCAATCACTCACTCGCACAGTAACCCATATTTTCCCCAAAATACTCACTCACACAATCACTCACACACCCACTAACTCTTCGACCTACTCATTCAATCACTTATTAACTGACTCACTCACTCAATCACTGAGTCATTGCCTCATCCACTCGGTCAACCACCCAGTCACTCACACATTCACTCAATCAATTATTGAGGTACACACTCACTCACCCACCCAGTCACTCACTCACTGAATTAATCATTCACTCTCACACACACATACATTAATTCACTCACTCACTCACACAATCAATCAATCACTCAGGCTCTCAATCACTCACTCAATTACCTACCCACTCGCTCACAAACTCACTCACTCACTATTTCACTCCATTTCTCCTTTACTCGATCCATCAATATATATGTCGGGCACTCAATCACTCACTCGATCAATCATTCACTCGCTCACTCTCTCACTCGCCAATTCACCCGCCCACTCACACCGAAATCCACTCACTTGATTACTCAGTCACACAAGCACACACTCACTCATCCACTCACAAGCTCGCGCAATCACACACTCAACCAATCACTCAATCCTCCAGTCACTCACAATCACACAGTTGATCTCTCAATCACTCACTCACTCACACACACACTCAATCGCTCAATCACTCACGCACTCAATCAATCACACACTCAGTTACTGAACCATACACTCACATACACATTTACTCATTCAAACAATCTTTCACTCAATCCATCACTCAATACCACACTCTGATACTCAGGTATTCATTGAAATCGATCATTCACTCAATCAATCAATCACTCACATTCTAACTCACTCACTCACTCACTCACTCACTCATTCATTCACTCACTCGTTCACTCACTCACCCATTCAATGACACAATCACTCAATCCCTCTATCTCTCACACACACGTAAACTCACGCATTCACTCACCTACTAACACAATCACTAACTCAATCACTCCACTACTGACCCATACAATCACCTCATCTCCCCTTTAATCAATCATTCAGGCAATCAATCCGGCACTCACTCACTCACTCACTCAATCAATAACTCACTCGTTCACCCACTCAATAACTCATTCACTCACTCACTGACTTCATCGAGAAATCACTCACCCATTCAACCCTTCAGTGCAACAAACATTCAAAAACGCCCTCAGTGACACATCCACTGAATCACTGAATCACTCAATCAATCACTCAATCAATCAATCGCTCACTCACTCAATCACCTAGTCGTCCACTCACTCAGTCAACCAATCACTGACTCACCCAATCATGCACTCAATCAGCCACTCACCCACCCACTCAAGTACTCAAGCAAGCACTCACTCACTCATTCACGCACGCACTCACTCATCAACTCACTCACTCACTCAATCATCCACTCACCATCTCACTAACTCACTCACTCACTTGCTCAATGACTCACTCACTAATCCACTCACTCAATCAATCACTCAATCACTCACTTACCCATTGAATTGTTCAATCAGTCACTCACTCTCTCACTCACTCATTCATTCACTCACTCTATCATTCAGTCACTAAATCATTCAATCACACACTCAATCACTTACTCACTCAATAGCTCACACATCCACTGAGTAAACCACTCACCGATTCACTCGAATAGTCAATCAACCACTCGATCATTCACCCACACATTCACTCTTCAACTCAATCAGATAAGCAAATAATCACTCATTCAAACACTCACTCAGTCACTCACTCACACAACCACCCAATCAATTACACAATCATTCACTAATCCAACCACACACTCCGTCGTTCACACAATAAATATTTCATTCAAGCACCCACCAGCACACTCATTCGCACTCACTCACCCACCCCATCATCCATTCACCCACTCACTCGCTCACTCACTCACACACACACACGTACTCACCCACTCACTCACTCAATCATTCAGTCACTCACTCACTCACTAACTCACTCACTCACTCACTCACTCACTCACGCACCCAAGCAGTCACTCAGGCAGTCAAACAGTCACTCACTCGCTCAATCAAACACACAATTGTTCAATCAATGGATTAGAAAATTACGCACTCATTCAACCACTCACTTACTTACCCACTCAATAATACATTAAATAAACAAATCAACAACCTACAAATATATATTCATTAACTCACTCACTCATACACTCGCTTAGCCGCTCACTCACTCACGCAATCAATCAATCAATCCATCAGTCAGTCAATCAATCAATCAATCAATCAATCAATCAATCAACCAATCAATCAATCTCACTCATTTCATCACTCACTCACCCACCCACTCACTCAATCAATCAATCACCCACCCACCCACCAAATTATTCACTCACATACTCAATCACTCATTCAAACAATTATCCGCTGAATCAAAGACTCATTCATTCATTCTTTCAGACACTCACTCAGACATTCACATAATCACTCTGCCAACGCACTCATTCACTCTCTCAATCACTGACTCACACACTGACTCACTCACTCTATCAGCCACTCACTCATCACTCAGACAATCAATAAATCAGACAATCACCCACTCACTAACTCACTGACACACACACACACCCACGCACTCAATCACACATACACTAACACGCTCACTCAATAACTCAATCACTCACACATTCATCCACTCACACACTCACTAATTAACAAATCACTTACTCCCTCACTCACTCACTCAGTCACTCCCTCAATAAATCGTTCAACCATTCATTCACTTACTCACCCAATCACTCATTGAATTACTCAATCACCCACCCACCCACTCACTCACCCGTGTGCTCATCAATCCGTCACTCACACAATCACTCAATCATTCCCTCAGCCACCCACTCACTCCGCAACCACACATTGATTCACTCACTCACACACTCACATAATCACTCTATGACTTATTCATTCACTCCCGCATTCATTCACTCATTCAATAACACACCCACTCACAAACTAACCCTATCAATTGCCCACTTATTCAATCAATCGCTCACTCATTTCCACAATATATAAAAGACTGAATCCTCCAGACAATAAGACAATTACCCACGTAGTCATTCACTCAATAAATCATTTGTTCATTCATTCACTCACACCATCACTTTCTCCCTATCACTCAATAAATCATTCACCCACTCACACACACACTCACTCACTCACTCGCTCACTCACTCACTCACTCACTCACTCACTCACTCACTCACTCACTCACTCACTCACTCGCTCGCTCGCACTCACTCACTCATTCACACGATCACTCACACACCCACCCACTCAATTACGCAATCATACACTCAATCACATACCCATTCATATAACTTATCAACCACTCAGTCCTATACACAAGAAGACAATCAACCACGGAGTCATTTATTCAGTCAATCATTCGTCCATTCACTCACTCACACCATCACTCTCTCACCCACTCAATAACCTATTCACACAATCACTCACCCACTCACACAATCACTCACTCATACACACACCCAATCACTCACATACTCGATCAATCTCTCAATGACAAACACACTCATTCACTCAATCACTTACTCTTTCTATTCCCCATTTACCTTCTCTCTCAATCAGGCGAGTCCTCACCAAGTCACTCACTCAGTCGCTCACTCACTCACTCACTCACTCACTCACTCACTCACTCACTCACTCACTCACTCACTCACTCACTCACTCACTCACTCACTCACTCACACACTCACTCACTCACTTACTTACTTACTTACTTACTTACTTACTTACTTACTTACTTACCTACTCACTCACTCACTCACTGACTCACTCACTCACTCACACACACACGCACACTCAATCTTTCCTTCTTACACACTTTGATACACTCACCCGGTCACTCAACCACCCCGACAATCACACACTCAGTCACATAGTCACCCACCAAACCATTCACCCATTCACTCAGACACTGACACAATCAGTCAGTAAATGAGCTAATAAATCACCCAATCACACTCACTCATTCAGTGGCTCAATCAATGGCTCAATCACTCTCTCATATAATCGATCCTTCAATCACTCACAAATTGAGTCAATCACTCACTACTCCACACGCGCCCGCTCACTCAATCACTCACTCAGCCACTCACTCACTCACTCATTCACTCACTCATTCAGTCACTAACTCAACCAATCAATCAATAACTCAGTCAGTCCTCCCAATCACTCATTCACTCATGAAATCAATGGCTCCGCCACTCCTTCACTCACTCAACACTTACACACTCACTGACCCACTCAATGAATAAACCAATCAATCACACGCTCACTCACTCACCCACTCACTCACTCAATCACTCACTAAATCACTCATTCACACAACCACACCAGCACTCATCCGCACACTCACTCACGCCCTCACTTAATCACTCACTCATCCCATCACCCACTCACTCACCCTTTCACCCACTCACTCACTCAAACAGTCACACACGACCTCACGCAATCAGTCTTTCATTCATTCATTCAGACACTCACTCCATGTCTCATTGTACACTCACCCAATCGGTCAATCACTTACACCGTCAATCAATTACTCACTGACTCAATCTGCCAGTCAAACACTCACACTCTCCCTCCCTCACTCACTCACTCAATCAATTATTCAATCCATCAATCACCCGCTCACTACCTCCCTCAGTCATACACTCAATCAATCATTGAATGAATCAATGAATCCATCACTCACTCACTCAATCACGCACACACACGATCGCTCATTCTCTCACTCACTCACTGACTCACATACTCACTCACTCACTCACTCATTCACTCACTCGCTCATGCACTAACTCACTTACCGACTCACTGAATCAATCAGCAAAATAATCGTTATGAAATCGTTGAATCACTCACTCACTCACTCACCCACTGACTCACACAATCGTCCACCCACTTACTCGCTGACTCTCACCACATTTCAGTTACTGACTAACTCAATCAGTCACTCACTCACCAGCTGACCTAGTAACTCACTCATTCACTCGATCATCCATTTACCCACTCAAGCACTCAATCATTCACTCACTCAATCCATCAGTGTATGAATTAATCATTCCATCACTAACCCACTCACTCTATCACTCATTCACTCACTCACACAAAATACTCACTCAGCAATTCAATCATATACTCACTCACTCACTTACTCATACGTTCACACACGCACTCACTCAAACACACATTCAATTACTAAATCACTCACTCATTCACTCCCTCATTCCCTCAGTCATCACTCAACCACACACTCATTTACCAACTCACTCAGTCATTCGGTCACTCACTCTCCCATTCACACACTCACGCACACAATCAGTCAATCAATCAGTCGGTCACTCACGCCGGCAATATGACACGCATTCACATACAAACACATTTAACTACTCACTAAATCAATCATGGAATAATCAATGAGTCAATCACTGATTAACCCACTCAAACAATTAGTCATTCACTTACTCATTCACTCACTAGCGCACTCACTCACTCACTCTTTATCTCACCCACCCACTCACTCACCCAACCGGTGACTCACTCTCCCGGACTCTCACTCACTCACTCATTCGTAAACTCATTCACCCCCTTATTCAGTCACTCACTCACTCGATCACTCAATGGATCAAACTGTCACACATTCATTCGCCACACACTCACCCAATCAATCACAGAAACACCTAACCATTACCCCACTCACTCACTCACTCACTCACTCACTCACTCACTCACTCACTCACTCAGTGACACACTCACTCACTGATTTACTCACACACTCATTTTTTCATTTACTCACCCACTCACTTAAGCAATGAAACAGTCGATAACAAACTCACTCACTCAATCAGTCAGTCATCTCTCACTATCCCAGCCTCTCAATCAGTCACTCCTACACTATCACCACATCTCAGACACTCACTAACTCAACCGATCAATACCTCACTCAGTCAATAAATCACTCACTCAATCACTCACCAACTCAATCACACAATCACTCATTGCTTTTTTTCACACAATCAGTCATTCATTCTCTCGTCTTTCACTCACTCGCCCATTCACTCAATCGAGCAATCAATCAATCAAACAGTGAGCCACTCACTCGGTCAATAAAACACGCACTCGCTTGCACACACACACACTCACCCAATTACCGAATAATCATTGAATAATCACTGATTGACTCACTTAAACACACACTCACTCATCCACTCACTCAATCAGTCAGTCAATCAGCCACTCATCCAAATAAACACTCAATGAAGCACTCACTCAGTCGCTCACCCACTCACTAACTCACCCACTATCTCAACCACACACTCACTCACCCAATCAATCAATCACTCTCCCAGTCTCTCACTCACCCACTCATTCATACACTCACTCACACACTCAATATAATACTCAGTAAACGAATTATTCAATGTATCAAAGAATAAATCACTCAGTCAGTCAGTCTCTCAATCACTCAATCGCGCACTCAATAACACACTCAACCAATCATCTAATCATCCATTCACTCAATTGTACATTCAATAAACCACTCACTCATACAGTCACTCACTCACACATTCACTCTTTCAAACACTCACTCATTAACCCACTCAGTCTTTCACCCAACCAAACATTCACATTCTCAGTCCCCAACTCCATCCCTCATTCATACACTCATTAACTCCCTTACTGAGCCACTCATTCACTCAATCACTCAATCGATCAAACTGTCACCCATTCACTCACCGCAGCCAATAACTCACTCATGCACTCACTCACTCACTCACTCACTCGCCCATTCACTCATCCACACAATCAATAAATCAATCAATCAATCAATCAATCAATCAGCCGTTCACTCACGCACTCGCTTACACACACATGCAACCACCCACTAAATCAATCATTGAGTGAATCAATGAAACAATCACTGATTCACCCACTCAAACGATCACTCATTCATTCATTCATTCACCCACTCGCGCACTCACTCACTCACTATCTCACTCATTCACTCATCCACCAAAACGCTCACTCTCCCAGTCTCTCGCTCACCCGTTCACTCACACATTCATTCACTCCCTCACTCAGTCACTCATCCACTCAATCATTCAATCGATCATATTATCACCCATGCACTCACCTCACACTCACTTAATAACTCATACAATCGCTTAGCATTGCCTTACTCACTCATTCAACCACACAGTGACTAGTTGATTCACTCACACATTCACTCTTCCACTTAGTCAATCACTAAATCAATCACTTGAACAGTCAGTAACTCACCAACCCACACACTCACTCACTCACTAAATCAGTCCATCATTCACTCTCAAAGCCTGTCAATTACTCACTCATTCACACACTCAATCACTCACCCAATTAGTCACTCATTTAAATAAACACTCACTCAGTCCTACCACACATCAATTACAAACTCCGTCAATCAATCAGTCAATCACTCATTCGCTCACTCAACGACTCACTCACTCACTCACTCACTCACACGCTCAAACAATCAACCAATGAATCAGTGAATCAACCAAGCATCCACCAAATGACTAAATGACTCCCTCAGTCAATCAATCAATATATAACTCCTCCACTCTGGTAATCATTTTCTCATTCACTCACTCAATCAACCAACTAATTCCTCAGTCACTTAGTCAATTAATCACCCATTCACTCACAAAATCATTCATTCAAACAATCAATCAATCACACCGGCACTCACTCACTAACTAACTCAACCACTCAGTTTCCCACTCACTCAACCACTCACTCGCTCACCCACGCATTTACTCACTCGCACACGCACTCACTCAATCGTTCAAGCACGCGCCCAATCACTCACCCACTCACTCACCCACCCACACGTACAAACACCAACCTAATCACTCACTCACGCACTCGCCCAGTTCAATCACTCAATCACTCACTCAGTCAGTCAACTATCCTCACACTCACTCACACCCAATCAATCACACACCCACTCACTCACACTTACACAATCACTCACCTACTCCCTCACTCACTCACCCACTCAATATCTCAATCACACAATCACTCACAAGCTCACCCAATCACTCTCTCACTTACTCTCATAATCACTCAAGCATTCACTCATTCACCCGCTCACTCACTCACTCACTCACTTAGGCAATCAATCAATCACTAACTCTCTCTCTCTCCCTCTCTCTCTCTCTCTCTCTCACACACACACACACACAAAATAACTCACTCAATCACACACTCATTCACTCATTCGCTCACTCATTCAATATATAAGTTAATCAATGTACCAATCAATCACACATTCACGTATTCATTGAACCACTCATTCAGTATATCACTCACAAACTCAGTACCTCACTCACTCACTCACTCACTCACTCACTCACTCACTCACTCACTCACTCACTCACTCACTCACTCACTCACTCACTCACTCACTCACCCACTCACTCACTCACTCACTCACTCACTTGCTCACTCACTCACTCACTCACTCACTCACTCACTCACTCACTCACTCACTCACTCACTCACTCACTCACCCACTCACTCACGCACTCAATAACTCAATCACTCACTCACGCACCAACTCACCCACTCAATCACTCAGCCACTCACACACCTACTCATACAATAACGCACTCACACACTCAATCACACTTCCACTCATTCACTCACTCACTCACTCTTTTTTCCTACGAAAACTGGATCACTCAATCAATCAAACAATCAGTCAATCAATCAATCAGTCAATCACTAACACTTTCACTCACTCACTCAGTCACTACATCACACACTCGCACAATAACTCAGTCACATATTCACACAATTACTCACTTACTCACCCATTCACTCGGTCACTCATTCAATCGATCAACGAAACAAATGAATCTTGCTCTCATACACTCATTCATTCACTTAATCACATACTCAGTCGCTCGCTCACTCACCCAATCATTACCTCAATGATTCACTCACTCAAACTAAATCTGTCTCACTCACTCAATCAATCAGTCACACACTCACTCCCTCAATCACTCAAATACCCACTCAACCAAACACTGACTCACTCATTCATTCATCCAAACACCCACCCATTCATTAACTCGCACATTCAGTCCCACATTCTCTAACTCACTCTCTCAATAACTCACTCAGCCACTCACTCACACTCAGTCACTCAATTACTCATAAATAACTCACTCACTCACTCAATTACACACTAACTCAGTCATTCACTCACCCATTCACTCAACCATTCAATCACTACTCATTCGATCAGTCAATGAACAAATCAATCACTCACTCCCACAATCACTCATTCACTCACACATTCACACATTTATTCACTCAATCATTCAAACGATTTTTCACTCAATCATTCACTCAGACATTCTCTAAATCAATCACTCAGTCCTTCACTCATTCCCACAGTTAATCAAACACACACCCACTCCCTTACTCACTCACTAAATCATTCAATCACTCAATCACTGAACCAATCAATGAAAAAATCGATCACTCTCTCACACAAACATTGTCTCCCTCAATCACTCAGTCAATGAATCATTTACCCATACAATCACCAACTCACACACTCAATCACTCAAACTTCCTTTCACTCCCTCACTCACACAGATATTCACTCACTCAGTCACACAGTTACTCACTCACTCACACACATATCCGCACACTCACGTACTCCTTCACTCACCCATTCAGCCATTCAGAGACAGAAAGTTTCAACGAAACAAACAATCACCCACTCATTCACTCACTAACACACTCAATCTGTGTAGGTACCTGCACATTTCCGACTTTTTCCATAATTTTCAACGTCCCTTGGTGCAACACTCCTTTGTTGTACCGACGTTTTAATATAAAACACACACTCTTTTTGGTCGACATCACCGCGCAATACAAAAAGGCTGTCGATAAACCTCTCATTCTGGCACGGTCTCATCTTCTGATTTGGAGTATCTTGGAGTTATATCGGTCAGAACTAACTGTGAGAAACAAAACATTTCAGAAGCTTCCACGGCGTCACTTTGCACTTCGCTCAATACCATCCTGTTCTGTTCAATGGATGGCTGTCAGACCGAACTGAACTGAAGACATTGGCGGATATTGGCTCTTCGTCGCTCATTTCCTGATCACAAGAACACTGAACAGCTGTGGGTTTGTGTCACAACTTTTGTTTCATTTTAATTCCTAATGCATATACCCCTTTTGGCCCTTTTATCACAGCACGCTCCTCCGCTCATCTTAGTTTGCTAGTGTCGTCTTAGATATTGTTGACATTAATTAAGTGTATCATACAGACAGAGTAGTACGCTACAATCAATCCACCTGTCACTCATTCACTCACTCACATAATCAGTCAGTCATTCACTCACCCAGTCAATCACTCACCCACTCGTACAACCACCCGCTCGATCACTTACTCAGTCACTCAATAACCCAAACACTCACTAACTTATTCACTCACTCAACCAATCACCGACTCACTCAGTCAGTCACACAAAACTACCGCCCCCTCTCTCTCTCACTAACTCACTCACTCACTCACTTAATCTCCCTTTCTCTCACTCACTCACACACTAACTCATTTACTCAATCGCTCACTCCATCAAACACTCACTCACTCACACACATACTCAGTCAAGCAATCAATCAATCAAAGAAACGATCAATAAACCAATCACCCACTCACCCAACCTTTCCCTCAATCACCCACTTACTCACACATTTACTCGACCAATCAAACATCCAACTATTCACCCACTCACTCACTCACTCACACTCAGACTCAATTACTCCCTCACTCAATCACTCAATAAATCAATCAAACATTCAAGCAATCTTTCAATCCCTCAATCACACAATCACTCACTCACCCACCCACCCACACAACCACTCAAACAGTCAGTCAATCACCCACTCACCCACTCACTCACTCACTCACTCACTCACTCACTCACTCACTCACTCACTCACTCACTCACTCACTCACTCACTCACTCACTCACTCACCCACTCACTCACTCACTCACTCACTCACTTGCTCACTCACTCACTCACTCACTCACTCACTCACTCACTCACTCACTCACTCACTCACTCACTCACTCACCCACTCACTCACGCACTCAATAACTCAATCACTCACTCACGCACCAACTCACCCACTCAATCACTCAGCCACTCACACACCTACTCATACAATAACGCACTCACACACTCAATCACACTTCCACTCATTCACTCACTCACTCACTCTTTTTTCCTACGAAAACTGGATCACTCAATCAATCAAACAATCAGTCAATCAATCAATCAGTCAATCACTAACACTTTCACTCACTCACTCAGTCACTACATCACACACTCGCACAATAACTCAGTCACATATTCACACAATTACTCACTTACTCACCCATTCACTCGGTCACTCATTCAATCGATCAACGAAACAAATGCATCTTGCTCTCATACACTCATTCATTCACTTAATCACATACTCAGTCGCTCGCTCACTCACCCAATCATTACCTCAATGATTCACTCACTCAAACTAAATTCGTCTCACTCACTCAATCAATCAGTCACACACTCACTCCCTCAATCACTCAAATACCCACTCAACCAAACACTGACTCACTCATTCATTCATCCAAACACCCACCCATTCATTAACTCGCACATTCAGTCCCACATTCTCTAACTCACTCTCTCAATAACTCACTCAGCCACTCACTCACACTCAGTCACTCAATTACTCATAAATAACTCACTCACTCACTCAATTACACACTAACTCAGTCATTCACTCACCCATTCACTCAACCATTCAATCACTACTCATTCGATCAGTCAATGAACAAATCAATCACTCACTCCCACAATCACTCATTCACTCACACATTCACACATTTATTCACTCAATCATTCAAACGATTTTTCACTCAATCATTCACTCAGACATTCTCTAAATCAATCACTCAGTCCTTCACTCATTCCCACAGTTAATCAAACACACACCCACTCCCTTACTCACTCACTAAATCATTCAATCACTCAATCACTGAACCAATCAATGAAAAAATCGATCACTCTCTCACACAAACATTGTCTCCCTCAATCACTCAGTCAATGAATCATTTACCCATACAATCACCAACTCACACACTCAATCACTCAAACTTCCTTTCACTCCCTCACTCACACAGATATTCACTCACTCAGTCACACAGTTACTCACTCACTCACACACATATCCGCACACTCACGTACTCCTTCACTCACCCATTCAGCCATTCAGAGACAGAAAGTTTCAACGAAACAAACAATCACCCACTCATTCACTCACTAACACACTCAATCTGTGTAGGTACCTGCACATTTCCGACTTTTTCCATAATTTTCAACGTCCCTTGGTGCAACACTCCTTTGTTGTACCGACGTTTTAATATAAAACACACACTCTTTTTGGTCGACATCACCGCGCAATACAAAAAGGCTGTCGATAAACCTCTCATTCTGGCACGGTCTCATCTTCTGATTTGGAGTATCTTGGAGTTATATCGGTCAGAACTAACTGTGAGAAACAAAACATTTCAGAAGCTTCCACGGCGTCACTTTGCACTTCGCTCAATACCATCCTGTTCTGTTCAATGGATGGCTGTCAGACCGAACTGAACTGAAGACATTGGCGGATATTGGCTCTTCGTCGCTCATTTCCTGATCACAAGAACACTGAACAGCTGTGGGTTTGTGTCACAACTTTTGTTTCATTTTAATTCCTAATGCATATACCCCTTTTGGCCCTTTTATCACAGCACGCTCCTCCGCTCATCTTAGTTTGCTAGTGTCGTCTTAGATATTGTTGACATTAATTAAGTGTATCATACAGACAGAGTAGTACGCTACAATCAATCCACCTGTCACTCATTCACTCACTCACATAATCAGTCAGTCATTCACTCACCCAGTCAATCACTCACCCACTCGTACAACCACCCGCTCGATCACTTACTCAGTCACTCAATAACCCAAACACTCACTAACTTATTCACTCACTCAACCAATCACCGACTCACTCAGTCAGTCACACAAAACTACCGCCCCCTCTCTCTCTCACTAACTCACTCACTCACTCACTTAATCTCCCTTTCTCTCACTCACTCACACACTAACTCATTTACTCAATCGCTCACTCCATCAAACACTCACTCACTCACACACATACTCAGTCAAGCAATCAATCAATCAAAGAAACGATCAATAAACCAATCACCCACTCACCCAACCTTTCCCTCAATCACCCACTTACTCACACATTTACTCGACCAATCAAACATCCAACTATTCACCCACTCACTCACTCACTCACACTCAGACTCAATTACTCCCTCACTCAATCACTCAATAAATCAATCAAACATTCAAGCAATCTTTCAATCCCTCAATCACACAATCACTCACTCACCCACCCACCCACACAACCACTCAAACAGTCAGTCAATCACCCACTCACCCACTCACTCACTCACTCACTCACTCACTCAATCAATCAATCAATCAATCAGTCACTCAATCACTCAATCAGTAAATCACTCACTCACTCACCAACCCATTCAGTCAACCTACCACTCAATCTCTCAGTCAGTCACTCACTGTGTCAGTGAACACTTAACGCAGTCAACCACCCACTCACTAACTCATTTAAAACCTCACTCACTCAATCACTCACTCAATCAAGCATTCACTCACTCACACACTTGATCACTCACTTAACCACTCACGCACTCAAATAATCAATCAATCACCCAGCCAATCAGTCAATCAATCAATCAATCATTCACTCACTTCCTCAAGCAGTCGATGAATCAATCAATCACCGACTCACTCACTCACCCAATCACTCAGTCACTCACCTACCCATTCAGTCACTCACCCGCCCTCTCATTCACTCAATCAATCACTCAATCACTCACTCGCTCAGTTATCACTCACTCACTCCATCACACACTCAATCAGTCACTTAACCATTCACTTTATCAAACAATCAATCAATCACGTAATCAGCCAATCACTCACTCACTCACTTACTCAATTACTCACACAATCATACAATGAATCAATCAACAAGTTGCTCACTCACTCACTCACTCTCGCTCACTTTACTCACTCAACTGACTCGTATCTCCCAAGCAAAGGATGGGTGATCGAATATGTAAGTCAGTCAATCTGTCAAATACTGCATTTTGAAACAGCCTAACCTTTCGCTCGGGAAAATAAGTGTGAGGTAACGGAACTTAAAGTCGCCGGACTTCATGAATGCGAAGTTTTTCTCCATTTTCACAAATAGGGCACGTGTTATTGGCTATAACCTCGTGGCAATAGATCTACCAACAACCTCAGAAAGAATATTTTTACAAAGTCCGGAACTACTCGAAATAAAGATATATTTCTCATTTATTAAAAAAGTAAGAAAGCTCTCTGACCCCCTCTATGCTAGTCAAATACTGGGAAGCCACAACAGTAACCGAACATAGCAAGTCATTCGGATATTGTGTGGAAAGGAAACGAAACAAGGGAAATTTGTTGCGGACGTCTACATTATCAACAGTATATTCGTCCACCCATCAAATGGCTCTCCAATTGAATTCATTCCAGAAGATGGTGCGCACTTAACCCCGTTCTCTACAGAAGCATTTAAGCTCCTTCGTAGTTCCAAAATAACCTCAGGTTTTGGTCCCGGTAGTTCATCGTCATCACATTTGAGACGTGGTTCTGTTGCTCTGGTAGATACATTCACCTCTCTCTTAAACAACTCTTCGTGCTCATTTTCTATTCTCAACTGCTGAAGACCAGTCATTATTGTTCCAGTTGCCCAGACCTTGTACTTCTGTTGTTATATATAAACGCTTTCGTCCCATTGTTCATCTGGTCTCAAACTTGCAAAGCGTGCACTTCTCAAAGGTTTGCATTCTTCTATAAATTCTCCCGATGACCCCTCACAGTTTGCCTATAAACCGAACAAGTCCACTGTGGACGCTATCACTTCCTTAGTCTAGTATAAAACTGAATCCTTGGGTCGATCAGCGAAGTCTGTGAGATTCACATTTCTAGACTACTCATCCGTCACTGATTCTATTCCGTGGTCTCTCATCCTTCGTAAACTGGAAACTTCCGGCTGTACCACACCTTTACTAGCATGGCTCTTGAATTATTTTACCAACAGAAATCTGTGCGAACGACTAGGATTTAAAACATCTAAACCTTTGATGAATTATTTATAATTCCTTCAGGGAGCTATCCTTTCTCCTCAATAATTTCCCATCTACGTCAGTGATTTCTCATCCAGTTTTTTGCACATTTATTTAAATATGCCAGTGATGTATTTCTTTGTCAAGCTGTTTCTGTAACTCAGGATTTCAATCCTTTTTCCGGTAATCTGTCTCATATTTGTGATTTCTTTTCGATTGGGTTTGATTTTAAATTATTCCCAATGTTTCGAAGGCACACTTAACCATTCTCGATCGGCTTATCCTTCTGATCCATCCGTCCTTTCCGTAGAACCACTAGCTAGAATGGGTTCTGTCTAATACTTAGGAATTAGCATCGGTGCAAATCTGAAGTGGCCATCTCAAATTTCAAACTGTGCGAAGAAACTACACTACACTATTTTTCAGATGCCGAAAGCGCAGGCATTTCACTGATGAACACACTGTTATTTTTCCTTTCTTTTGTGAATGTGGTTTCTTTTTTGCCTTACTCTTAGCGCTGGTCTTCTGAAGGAAGACTATAAAATTCCTCGTCGAGGTCTATCAATTATCAGTTGGGTATCTTTCATACCGTCAACTGAACTGTCTGCTAAGATGTACGAATTACTCCTGGCCGCTTGTGAAATGTTCACTCACCAAATCCTTGCAGATATCACTGAACCTTCACACAGTGAGCTATCCAAACATAACTCTCTAGATTCCACAAGTTCTTCCTTTCGATCCACATCCAGCCACACTAAGAAATACAAACTTCCATCGTTCCTTATCTGGCCCGAATCCTCAAAAACCGGTTACGACTCAGCTGAATTTCTTGGCTTTTATGATAAGTAATCGTACTTCTTTTATTCCCCTTGATTTGGTGAGTTGTCAAGTGTAAATCATTTTTGGCTGCAGTACGAACTTCTGTGTACGAGAAAGTTTGATGAAATTAAAACACAAAATAGGATCAGAGGTTAAATTTGTATGTGAAGTAGCCTGAAGATAACGACAGTTTCACCAGAAAATTAAATCCCGGTGAAAATTAACGAGAAAACTTAGTTGCTTCAACAACAGGTTGATACGCGAAAGCATACTTCGTTCTCCATTTACCGATCGTTTTTTTATCAAGAGAAGGGTGAGGATACTGAAAGTGTAGAAAATATTTTTGACAAATTCTAGGTTGACAGTTGAAAGACGCGACCAATACATCACATCATATATTCGAACTTTTAAGGTAGCGTTCTTTTGATGTTTCGGCTGTCATTACGTAAAAGTTTCGATTAGATTTCAGGAGACGTCCGATGAAACATTGTCTTTGTTCTACCCATTGAATACTACGGCATTCACCGATCGTGTCGGTGTTTAGTTTTTTGCCGAAACAGCTCGAGTGTGCAGTTTGTGCAATGAACCATCATGTTATTTGTCAGGTGGAACAATCATTTACAGCCATCTTTCATACGAACTCGGTACTATGCTCACAACTATGTGAATATTTGCCGCTAGATAAACAGTACGCAGCAACTTCTTCGTCGCAGGATAGTATAATAAAGACGAGAAAATGAAAGGTAATATTTGAGCATACAGGTTAGGTGTGAGCTTGGTATTCCGGACCATCCACCAAGTGGATAACATTTTCTTTATTTTTTATTTACTCCTGTTTATTATGTAATAGTAGTACTGTATCTCAGAAGGGGTTGCGGCCAACTGGAAACTGCCATTTGAGGCAGACGACCGGCCATGTAAGCAGGATTCAAACCGCGGACAGGGGTGTTGAATGCCTACCATGATCGCCGTTTGACCACCGCCGACCAGGATCTGACTATGACGGATAGTCAGAACAAACACGAGAAGAACATTCACCGCTGCTAAGCAGCCCCTCCCCATTTTGTTTAGGTGAGCGGAGGAAGATGTTATCAGAATTACCTACCTTTCTTGCAGTCGCTTCTGTCTAATTGACTTTATCTACAAGCTCTGAATAACTCGCGTCCCTCCTTTGAAAAAATATTGCAGTGCTGTTATATGACAAAGGAGCGGAAAAATTTGTTTCACTTCTCCTCCCAAGTTTGTTATTGATAGCATTTTGTGAAACATACTGGAAGTAATGTACAATTTCAAATGTTGATTATTTTCGAGTGAACAGAAAGATGAAGATAGAATCTTTATTGATTTTATTCGGGGAAATAAAGCGAATACGATCTGTATACCTCCTGCATGACAAAGCGTCGGTCGGTGCCGGATTACAGCTGACCAACAAGGTGGATGAGGGAGCTTCGGTTCCAAACTTAGTCTTTCATATTTTTATATCACTAAAGCATACTACTTAATCAATAAGGATCGTCCAAAATAAACGAGTTTCTGAGTGAAATATGGTTTAATGGTGTGAACAAAGATCTAATGTGTTGGAAGTAATTTTTTCAATGACTGTCTTCTGAATAATTCGAAATAAACCAAAGATTTATATGCCCTCATACTACCGCAGGGTTGATCGATCGGTGGACCGATCACATGAATAAAGTAGAACGGCATTTTTATAATCATGCCAAATGTAACGGGAAACATATTCACACAGGTATGGATCCATGAGTAATATCATTCGTAGGCACAAAATTACCAAACACTCTCATGTGATATGGAGGCTGATCATGTGCGCGAGACAAGAGCACTGTTTTATTCAATATCCAGGTTGCCTTGATATGAGTCATACGAGCAGGATGCATTTGGCTGTATGTGAAAATGTATAAATGGTGACTGGAGTGTAAGCTAAGCAAATGAACAGTGATAGGTATAGCTAAGATTTCTCGTACTGCATGTGAGTAGAACACACCAGCGTATTTTCTCTAGACTTGATGACTTTCGTGCGGATCACCATGGTCCACTGAAGCATTTGCACATGAAACGCTCTGGAGTCCCCCTAGGTATAAAAAGAACCTTTGGATTACGTTCTCACTGTAACAGATGGCCAAAGTATAACCTTGAGGTCAAACCGTTTCCATCGCAGCTGGATTCTTTTTGATGCAAACAGAAGCAGCTTTGTGTCATTCACACGAGGGTAACACTACAGGTATGCCTGAATAGAAGATTGATCGTCGATGGGACGGACAAGATCGAATTATCATCATTGCTGACCCTATTAACAAAAAGAGAGGCATGGAAACGGGCTATCGGTCAAAGCTGACCTGAACAATTTCGTCGTTTATTATAAATGCAAGCTAATGTTATTTTCTTTAGTTATCCGTGAACGTGGGTTAGAACTAATAAGAGAATTCGTTCAAAACGCGGAATCGTCAATTTTCCTCTTTTTACAAATGATATCATATATATTGAAATGCCCAATTTAGTAGCGAAAATCGAAGGTGGTACCCTTTTATCAACGGTAACGAGAGGATTGGTAGGCATCAGACTCCTTTAACTCGTTAAATCTATGTGGAAAAACACGAATACATAGCTAGTCATGTCCAAAGTGGTTGTCTATGAAATGATTCTTCACGTAGTACCGAAGCTCAACCTGCTGTCAGCTGTTTCATCCTGGTGATCACAGATCGTTAGTGGTGTATGTACATGGAGCTTGAACTAATGACAGAACCTTGACTGCATAATTATGGGTTATACTTTACTGCAACGCTAGACAGTGCAGATCTCTTCATTGTTCCAGCATGAGTACCACATGATATAGTGCCTTCCATCACTGGCTCTGAGCGGTAAGAGTCCGGCCTACAGTAGACATCTTCGTGAAGCTTATTGACATCAAGGTAAATATAATGAAAATAAAGATTTTTCAACGCGCCCAGGGCCGTCATCTTAGCAGCTGTCCATTAGAGACTAGTCAATAGAATATTTACAGTCATTTAAGAACGTAGGTTCAACGCTGGTTCCAAATGACCAGTCAAAAAGAGAAGTAATATCAAAGACTGACAGTAGTGTACATAGGGTGTCTCTTCAGCTCCGACTGATGCTGTGGACACAGGGAAATCAGCCAGTGAACTGAAAATCTTATATTCAGGCACTCTATTCGACCTCTATTCTCACACACGGATATGATATCCACGCACGGTGAGGTGAGGATCTCATGATGTTGGAAGTGTTTGGCCACCGGAGTTTTCGGCGAATCCTTCGTAAAAAAGACCAAAGACGATCAAACGACGACTTTAGGAGGTGATGACCCGATGCTGACCCAGATTCTTTTTCCTTCAAAGTCATCTGTAGCTATTTACAATCCATATAAGACCCTGATGTCTTAATTTACTGCGATCATCTGACATGCTACTTAAACTTTGTTACGAAATTTGTTGTCCGCTAGAGCCGACTTGCATCCCACTCCTAAATAAGAACGTGAAGAAGACGAAAAGCGTACTTATATGATTGAAAGTAAAACAAAAGTCGTATTTTTTCTGAAATAATAAGGAAACTGAACTGGTGGTACACAGAAATCATACTTGGAAATTCCAACATACCCCGAATTCGAAACACGACGAGAAAGCACCGCGGCATAAACTCCGCAAAATGGATACCCCAGAAAAGCGTTACAGAGCTCAGTCAAATGTTTAATGGGGCAGTATCTCTCGATGTAACTATAATCCAGTTCAATTTTGAGCGTAGTACAGAAGTAGATGCAATTTTTGTCAACTCAAGCGAAATGAAAACCGAGTTGAAAAGACTAGAGCCAGGACTGTTGCTGGATTTGATGAACTTCAACGAACCATCCTTAAGGAGTGTGCTTCGTACTTAGCCGAAGCTGTTGCGGTACTTTTAACCAAATGCATAGAAGAAAACACCACTGCTAATCTCTGGGGACCAGCTTGAATCAGCCTTATACACAAAAAGAAAATCGGTAAATTATGCCCGGTTGCAAGCGCGTCTGGTCTTTTAAAGGTATTCTCAGAACGTATTCTTACACGCATTACGTCGTGAGTCTTTACTAAGACCGATTGCCAGTTTGCCTGCCTAAACAAACTTCCCACAATAGGTGCCCTAGCATATTTAATAAACTGCTTTTCATTCTCAGCTGATCGTACTGGCTAGCTTCTTGGAATGTGTTCTCCTGATCACAGCAATGCATTTAATCGCGTTATTAGGACATTACTGTTATCAGTTTTATAAAACGTTAGCATTCCTCTACCTCTTTGCTACTGATTCCGGAATATTTCACAAATGGAACTCGATTTACCGTACTCAAAGAGGACATCTCTGATCCACTCTCTATCCATGCTGGAGTATTGTGGGAGCCATCCTCTCTCCCTTTTTCATTTTAAGCTCGTTACTTGAGCAGCACATCTGATAACCTTTTTATAAGTACGCTGATGATTGGGACAAAATATGGTGATAACTTTCAATTTTATGAACTTAGTGATTCCTTATATTTCATTATTTAGTGGTCACCTTTGTCCCATATATCCCTTAATGCATCCAAATTTAGTGACTTTCTATGAACACTTATCAATGGAGGATGTCTATCTTGAATCGAAAGTAGTTGTTCTGCCTTATATATTGTCCACAAGGGAATACCCAAAGTTCGGTTAGTAAAACATCTTCTAGTAACCATTTCTCAAGACCTCAGCTGGTCGCAGCACATAATTCATGTATTCACAAAGAATCGATGATTATGGCTTTATAGACCACACCAAAGATGCTTACATTTTCCACCATAGCTCATTAAACGCTTCGTATATTCGTGCGCGATGCAGCGCGCTATTTACTGTTTGACTGCAATCATCGATGATCTTCAAAGGCAATGCTTTATTATACTTCAACGGTCTATCAAAGTTACATCACCTTCCAATGGTTCCTCCCGTATTGATGTAACCAATTTCGCTACAGAAGTGAGTTTTTCTTCGTGTGAAAACCTCGTGCGAATATCCTATCAGACTCAACTCATCCACTGCACATGCACTCAACCGGGTCTTCTGTCCTCATCTATCAGGGGTAAATGCAACTTTTTCTATTCCCGGACAACCTCCCATCTTTTAGCTGTCCTCGTCTATCTTTTGAGGTACCCCTGTAGCCCAGGAATGGTGCTTGGGGGATTTAGAAAAGCTTTGTTTTAACTCATTTTGCCGTCATTATTTGTGTCCTCCACTTGGACCATTATTTATTTTGTTTATTTTATTCTCTTTGAATGATCAACAAGTTTATCCAACGAATAATGTACCAATGAGTATAGTGCTCAAAATACATTTTCTGGCATGAATAAAACCATATTTGGAAAGAATACACTGACAAACCGAAACTGGACTGTCCACACAACCTTTACTGTCCAACATTCTGGTCGGCTCGGAGCTGTCGCGTTCTGGGTCAGCTGAAAATCTAGATTAGCACCGTTGAGAGTGACTTGGAGCACCCAGAGCTACAGCTGGCCCCTGGTCTTCTCTACTGGAATCAAAACTACATCAGGTACTGCAGAGAACTCGGCGATGGCGATATCCATGGAGCTGATTATCTTCTACGAGGACAAAGTCGTATTAAAGTAAGAATTAAAAGTAGAAGCCCAAATGAAGAAAGGTGAACACCAACAAAGGTTGGCTATTTCACTATCGTGAATGGTAGAAGGTTTTATTTTTTTCCTGAAGTAATTCATTGTAATGATCGCTACATAGGTGATTTCAAGACAATCGTCTTTGTCAACTTAACTTAAACTGTGCTTTCCTTGAGTTGAAAACTTCAAATCCCTGATCATTTTCCACTGACAACATTTATTTGGTCACAGCACCCTACCTGCTAAATCAAACATGATATGTATTAAACTAAATTGAGTGGTTTTTACTATTACTGTTAACATTTACGTAACTTTAACTGTTTCTTGGTGAAAAGCTTATTATTATTATTATTATTATTATCATTAATATAACTTTGTTATTTGGTGGTGGGGGTGGGGGGGGGAGAACTTGGAAATTGAGATGAGTGCTTCTTTCATAATCAGCCGTATTCTGGGCTTTGAACATTTTGACATGGGAAAGAAACACCATTTTATTGCTTGTCATCAAAGAATACGATATTTTGTATAATCAATACAATGTACCTATAGCTCATAGTCAAAGGGAAGACAGGAAGTTAAACATGGTTTGCTTTTCTCTCTCTCATACACATTTCTTGAAATGTATCGAAAGTAATCATTCGATTCAATAAGGTGTACTGATGCATGCGTTTTGCACACAGTTTTTACTGAACTACTTTTCCAATCCGTGGTGGCGGTCAGAAGGACACATGTGGTGATGAATAATCTGAAACTTCAACAACGTGACCACTCTGACCAAACTGGTGTCGAACTAATGCCACGAATATGTTCAAGTGATTTTCAACGAGGTGAACGCGTTTCAGTAATCCTCTGAACTCATCGCAGATTTCACATTTGGGATAAATTGAACAGCGAATAATTTTGATGACGTTTAGCTACAATAGTTTGTAATAAAACCAGTGTGCCAAATTGATACTAGCAACCAGAATCTTCTAATATAAAAACAGTGATACAAAGAACAGTTTATTTTGCTAATGTTGTCTCACCGGCCGATCATTCTGTTCTATTTAAGCTGGTTGAACAGCCGGCTTAGCTGGTTCGGAAAGATGACCCGGGCCATACCGAGGACATATGCGGACGCAATTAGCCTCTTGACGGACTCAGGTGGCTTGGAGGCTCAGGCGGTGAGAGCAACTGCTCTGTAGAAAAGGAGGTCATTCACTTTCCTCTTCTACTAAGAACAAATTAGATATATGAGATTCATCATGCACTGTGAACGTTTAAACCACTGAAAACCATGGAAACACCGCAGAGAAGATTCATCCTTGTTTAGAGTTACCAGCAAGTGAAAATCCACCGGCTTCCATTGTTTTCAACGATATAAAAGTTAACACTTTGTAGTAAGTCATATTATAGAAAATCTAAACTACTACTATTCATATTTAAATAAATCTAGCAATAAAACCGATTATTGTCGCTCCTTGGGGAATTTCGGGAATTCCTCAGTTCATAAAAAATCGGTAATATTTGTTCAGTAAATCTTTCGCAGTCTGAGAACGCTACGAAATGTTACCTGTTTTGTCTTCCAATAATTCAGTTCATTGAGCGATAATCCAGAAAGTGAGTACTGGAATTTCCAACCACACTTGGGATATTTGTTGGCTTTCTGATTTACAGTTATCTGACTCACTAACCACATGGCTCTGCTGAGATCTTATTTACGGGTTATAGTTTCCAATGACGCACGACGATACCGTCAACCGTAGACTCCAGGGGTTCTGTCCTCTCCAATACACCCATGTGTGGGCAAACAGTAGAAAGTGGACTTCTCTGAAAATGGATGAATTCTCATCAAGCTATCGGTTTGGGCCTGTTCAAATGGAATTCTCTCGGACTGTGCAGAGCGAATTTTTATATTAGATCCGTTGGCTATCTACCCCTGATGGAGAATGCGAAGAAAAAAATGGTACCGTTGTTTGTATCGCTCGGCCTGTGTATTTGCCTCAGTGAATACCAATGGATTCGGTAACAACGTGTTTCTGGTTAACTGAAAATGGGTCTCAGAGATTTTCTTACAGCATACGTCATCTGAATGGTACGTTTTCCTCGGTAGATTACCTGTGTTCGAGATCACCAAAGCAAATATCCTGCTGCCGTTTCTAGGTTCATTCTTGAAAAAAATTGAGTGCATCCGGAAGGGTATAATATGGATCAAAAACGCAGTGCTTGATGAACCAATGGACTTTTTCTGGATCATTTTCCCGAGAACTAGTAATTATTGGAATCTTGCCAAGAGTGCTGGTTGTTCCATCACTATCTCACGTGATTTGTTGATTCATCCTTAATCTTCTTTAACTGCATCACTGATGAGGTATTGGGCTGATTTTATGCGTCTGAAGATGGATAAGCTACCCTGCCTCTTTCTCAAAATTGGCCCTCATTCTGTCAGCATAGTAAAAGGTAGAATCGCATGTCCCCACAAATAGGTAAGGGAGTAGTAAGAGGTTAAACTTGCAGAATAAGATTCAGTATACAGTATCAGTGCTCAGTTCATCAATGAAAACCATGGAAGCACGGTGTAGCTGTCTCATCCTTGTGACAAATTATCAGCAGTGCATGTCTACCGAGACCCACTGTGTCTCTAACCTTATATGTGACAAGTAATCAAAGAGGCAGATCTGTGACGTTGACGTGAACTCTAAATTGATTGTCCAACTGGAGTTTTTTCGCGTTTTCATGTGTCAGCTCGTGAAATTATATATTTTGTCTCCAATCCAATGAGCTACACTCATTTCTGCTAAGCAACTGCAGGAAAATAAGTGGTAATTGGGAATCTTTTCATGAATACGCAATCTGATACAACCTCATTCGAATGAAATTCAAGTGATCGTAAAGCACAAAACGATACTTTAAAATCCTATGCGTTACACTTTACCCAAACTAGTGGGAAAGCTCTACACTTCAGGTAAATTGAGGGGGGGGGGATTGCCGTTGCCTCTGTGGGACTGAAACTCTAACGTTTGCGCAAACAAATCAGTCAAATTAATTTTGTTGCTGTTTTAATCTAGAGACAACAAGGGACCATATCCTTGACGTCCCTGCAAGAAGAATGTTCTGGTCCACATTACCAGATTATGTCCAGGGATTCACAAATTTTGAACTTTACGCCTGAGGAAATAAAAACAAATTTTCTATCTGCTATTTTCATGGTGGTCTGGAACTTAGTGTTTGTTTTCGGCCCCAGCATTCATGCACGCTGTCAGATAGTCCCTCACGCCCTGTCACGTTCAGTGGACAATCCATCGATATCCCGCTCGAAAGGTTACGTTGGCTTGCACGCACACAGTCAATATTTACAGCTGGGACGCATTCAGACAAAGGTTGCCACACCCATCTTCTCGGTGTATTTGCTGATGCTTGCTTACACACTGACAGAGCTTTGGCTTAACGAGCTTTGTTTCATTGTCTTCGCAGATCACCCTTGTGCGACCCGCGCGGAGGAATACTGGTGGTTTGGTAAACGGACCAGAAAGTTTGGCCAAAAAGGTCCACGTGAGTTCAGAATCCCCATTTATGTTTTAAAATATCCATGTGTCGCACCTAAGATCCCCCTGGTGAAAGTGTACGAATGGAGTGGTTGTTTCAGGCGTTAGTCAACGCCGGGACAGTGTGCTCACTAATTTGTGCACGGGAGGTGGGGCAGGGAACAGGCTTCTGGTAGCTTACCAGACCTCGATTAGTGGCAGTCAAAGGCACAACTATTGAGTCCCAGGGAAGTGTCCAAGTCTCACTAAAAATCGGTCAGTTGCGAACAGCGGATACCAGGGTGATAGTGGACAGATTACCCTGGGCAGTGATCCCAGGAATCGGCTTTTTAACAAAACATTGATGTGGCTGAAAATACGACTGCCATCCAGGGCAATATAAACCTTTCGTACAAAGCGGTATGCCAACAGTGGGCACAACTACTTAGTTCACCACCGCGCAGGATTCCCAATAATTAGCAACAAGAGCTAGAAGAAACGATGGAGAGCATGCCAAAACAGGAGGCAATCCGACCATTTAATTTGCAGTTGGCGTCACCCGTTGTATTGGTCAAAAAAAACGATGGTTCCTTTTGATTTTGCGTCAACTGTTGTCGACTAAACCCCATCACATAAAAGACTCATTCTATTTACCCAGGACTGCTCAAACATTAGAAACCCTAGGCGAGGGCGAAACATTTCAACACTTCGGAACTTGCATCCGGCCATTGACGAGTTGATATACATCCAGACGACTTTTGCCGAACGACCTTTATCATTTCAGCGGGCCTCTTCGAATTCTAAAGAATGTCGTTTGAACAGACCAACGCCCGGATAACCTTCCAGAGATTTATGCACGCCACACTTAGGAATCTTATTACTCATAAATGTATGGTATACTTGGGCCATATAATCGTGCACGGGGAAACAATCGATCAACACAACAAGAATTTTCGATGTGTGTTAGAACGGTTGCGAGAATATGAACTGAAATTGAGGTGTCTAAATGTCACTTTCTGAGAGCGGAAGTGAAGTTTTGGAGCACGTAATATCTGCAGAGGGAACGCGATGTGACCCAACTTGCTCCAACGGGGAACCGCGTTTAAGCCAGAAAGAAATGTCAGCTTTTGAGAAACTTAAGGCGCATTTGTGTTTGGCACCAGTTTTGACTTATCCGGATACATCACGGACAGGTGGAGTATTTACGTTAGACTCTGAAGCCAGAGACCATTCCTCCGATGTGGTTTTGTCATGAAAGTCATCAGAGGAACAGGAATGTATGGTTGCCTGTGTAAGTCGAGCATTGTCCATGCTTAGGAAGAACTACTGTACAGTACACGGGAATACTGGCGGTGACCCAATTCTTGAGCCAGTTCCGATAGTGTTTACTGGGGCAAGAGTTTCACTTCAGAAGAGTCATAAACCCCTCCTATCGACCCAGAATTCTTATGACCCGGAAAGACAGATGGCTTGCTGGCAGGAGATTTACCAAGAGCGTGATTTCTGTGAACACCGAGAAGTTAGAAAACACAACAACGCCAACTTATTCTCATGCCACCCTATTCGTGACCACAGCGACTGTCCTTCATGGTCGGCAGCCGCGGCAGCGATGTGACTGCACTAGCCGGAAGAGGAGGACTAGGCTGTTATGCAGTCTTCCCCTGGATTCGACGAAGCGTCTAAGGGGTGTGGCCTTTGTTATACTGCAGCAATAGTTTGAAGCATTGTCCGTTGATCACCCTGGTTGACCGCCTTCAATTAGTCTATCGACGAATCTGTGTCAGCCTAAAGCGCGTTTACCATCTTTTTTCTTCGAAAACTGAATTTCCCACCGTCGTAATCTATCCACTTATTTAATGGGTAATTATTATGGAATACTGTTTAGAAATTTGCACGTCTCCACTCTTGTAACAGCGTATTGTTTGTGAATGAATTTTTCACGGCCATGAAAGCGACATGGTCTTGGGAGGTATACCCTGAGGCGAAACCTAGTAGGAGAGCCTTTCTCCTGGAAAGCCTTCCAATCTGGCGGACCGGATAGTCCAGCTGCTTCAGCCTGTTGATTTTGTTGTTGTTCACATTATCGTTGATAATACTACCTCAACTTGAATGGCCATGATTTATTCCATTTCATCAACCGGCGCCATGAGTCTCACGAATTGGAAGCCACTGGAGTGAGTTCATATTCGATTTTCGTAACGTGAATAACGTTTTTGTGATCATCCAAGTCTTGCTTAAAGGCATGGAAAGCAATTCAAAAGTCAAAACAAAACAAGCTGGGATTCGAATTTCTTCGCATTTGCAAAACGTGATCATCCTTAATGGGCGCGTAATGCTGCATTTCTACCAGTCAAAAGATTAGGTAGCACACTTCACTCCATCCTTACTTGTAATGGCGTGTAAGAACTTACGAAATAATACGGCCATGGGGTATATTTTTTGCACTTTAACTATTATTTTTAAACAAAACTCAGAACACTACTGTCCAAGTAGTCTATTGTGGTTTTTTGCCCGTCACTTTCTGATGAACTCTATTTTTCAGGGGAATAATGCGAAAGACTCCTTTTATGACCAAAATCTTTCACAGAAGAAAGTTAAAAGTCTGTTATCATGGCTTTATCAATGCTACTTAATACCGTGGTAAAATCCCTTGTCACGACTACGCATTCCTCCATCATCGTGAAAAGAAACTGGACTTTCAACTGACCACGCGCATGTACCCTTGATTTCAAGATCACGTATTCAAAAAAGCCAATAGCTTTCTTCTCGTGGGCCTACCGACAACCGTGGTACCACTAATAACCTACCCGTTGATACGGTTTTATCTGAAAATGTTTCTATTGCTTTTCTTCTTTCTGCTAAGCAGTGACATAACTGACAGTTTTAAAAACGGAAGCGCTCCTGGCAGGATCAGTATTTCCACCCTCGTGATGAAAACCACATGCGACGAACTCTACTTTCATGACTTCACAAATTGTGCAGATTCTACCGCTCAATAAATTTTGTCGGTCAGGTATCGGTAAAATTAATCTCGTTCTAACTTCTCACAGAATACTACAGAGCCAATGTGAATAATGTTGAAGTATAGGGAAGCTTATATTTCCATCCTCTGTTTCATCATACATGAGAAGGGTTACAAACATAAAGCTCATGATAAAGGAAATATTATTTCTTCCGAGTTTCAACAATACCTATATATATATATATATATATATATATATATATATATATATATATATATATATATATATATAAATTTCTCTATCGGAAAAAGTAGATGAAATGCTTGCGCTTTGCCATACGTGCCAGGTGTTTTGAATCCGATTTGTGTTATAATTGCTGTGATCATCGATTTTTTGTATGTGTGATAAACCGAAAAGAATGGGATATTGTCATTTACAGAAATGGAACTTATGCGCGCTAGCTGTTCCTGATTAATCTCATTTACGTGCTTAGTCGACGATATAGTGATGTGTTCAAAACAATACACTTTGTTTTATGTATGAACGATCTATTAGCTGGCCATGTTTAGTTTGTCACGAGTAATGTGTGGGAAAATGTCGGCTAGTCGAAACTTATCTCACCACTCATTAGGTTGCTAAAATGAATTGTTTTTCTTATACCTTGTTGAAAACAAATAATCATAATTATATTCAGACATACATTTGATCTGCCCGAGCCACAAAAATCTTGCAAGTTACTCCAAATATTAAACACCGGCCTGCAACCATGCACCTTGCCAACCCAACAAAAACAATTGCAAAAGAGAGGGGCGGGAGATATAACAAAGTGGTTGTTTGTATTGTGGGCTGCTGTATCCCTCGGCCCCTCAGCGCAGAGAAGGCATTTTTATTCGAGGACGCACCTCTAGCTTTTGCACAGTCAAGCCAGTCCTCTAAGATAACAGCACTGATTCAGATAAGCCGGTGGCCAGTTCTATGATTTATTAGCCTATTCTGGAAACCTCGTCGATTAAGTAGAATACCACATGGGGCTACGGCCTGAATAAGTGGCGGGCCACAATCTTCACGTCACAGTACCGTCAGCAGATTTTTATGGAGCCTCATAGTTGAAAAAGCTAGCTAGGAAAAATCCCATCACATCCTGAAGCACTGGAGCTGATCATCTACCATAGCTTATATAGGACGAGTCCACCTAATACACGGATAGTGACGGCAGTGACCGGTCCCTTATCCGCAACTTGGGTACGTGCCCAGCAGCACACGGTTTTGCGCTGTCCGGATTGGATAACCGGGAAAAATTGGTCCACCTAACCACAGGCAAAATATTAATCTGTTTGCTGATGGTAATAACTCGGATATCATCTCGTATGGTTCACAATAAACTAGGGATAATTGACTGCAGACAAAAACAAGAAACGAAGTGTTAAGGACCTATAAATTATTCTCACCAATAGATTTACCTGATGCTTTTTTCTTTCAAAACGAAATTCTCATGAAGGAAAAAATAAGCGAAGTGATTCCTAGATTTCCGACTATAGTTTTCAAAACCATAACAGATTCCAACTCCTAAATTGACGGAAATAAACCCGCAGGAATAAAATACCGGCTGTTTCTGCAGATTTTCATTTCATGGCTTGATTTTCTCAGCAATTCGCTTTAATCGCGTTCGGGTGTTTCACTCTGAAAAGGTATCATCATTCCATGGTCAGTGACTAACTCCGTCCGTTTTAATCTTTCTTTATTGATCATTTTATCTGCGAAACCGTGCTCCGCGGAAGTTTAAAAAGGTGGTTTCTGCTGGTAGAAAGCACATAGTGAATCAGTGTGACTAGAGACTGTACGTGGTTCCGTCTACGACAAAAAATGAGTACTTGCGTAAATTTGGCAACTTGATAAATGTGCCCATAGTGAACTGTACAAAACTTTTACATCAGTCAATATTACTATAAAGTATCACTCCAGAGTTTTATCGTGGAAGAACTGAGACGACAATAAATATTTTGTGTCGGAATCCAGATCACTTCAGAGTATATCGAAAAAGCAATGCTTCCTACGATATGTTACGGAAGGGTATTTATTGTCCGGTAACACAACGTTATCGAAGGGCGTGGTAGTCAGTTGACCTTTCAGTTACTGTGGGTAACTTTCCCAAGACCATTTTGCAATCAAATGATATTGGGAATAATAATCTTAGCCACTGGGTGTCAGTGGCACACACATAGGCACACCAACAAAATAACCTTTGACTCCGAGTGGCTAAGATTATTATCCCAAGTTCATTCGATTGTAACTTGGTCTTGAGAGCGGTTACTCACGGTAACCGAGAGCTCAACCGACCTCCATCTTTTCCGATTAAGCTGTGTTACCAAACAATAAGCACTTATGTAGAAACGAATATGATTACAAAATTGTTTTCGGTGATAGTGTGTCGAATGTTATGATGGTGCTTTGCGATTTGTTACTTTCAGTTGTTTTGTTTTTATTCTTTAATACGAGTCTCAAGGGTAGGCCTGCAGTCAACTTGGATAGCGAAAATTCATCAGTTCTATTGGAAACTAATTGACCTTACTACCGTGGGAACTTTACAAGTTAAAAGAGCTTGTTCAATGTGTTTTTCGTACCAGTCAAAAAAATGTTACAGGAACAGTTGTCAATGGTGTTGCCATATGGCATGTGCATATTTCTTTTCTATGCTATTGTCAATTCTGTTAAACACTGTGAATGTTCCGGACATTTGGTGCACAGAATAAAAATACCAGAAACAAGATAACCCATTTTGTGATGCAGCACTGGTAATATTCATTTCGCTTTGGTGAGACGTTTCCGACTAGTAAGAGACGATATTTACCAGTTCTACGTAGATTAGATTGCAGGAAGAAAACAAGTTTGTTTGGGAAACAACAACGTGATATCAACGGGCACCTGAGATAACAAAGTAGTTGTTGGTGGTTAGTATTTCGATGGTTGTTTAGGGTCTGTTCTAAAGGACCTTAATGCTGGGTGTGGAATACAAAAGAGAAATCGAATGAATAAAATGATTCAAATTGCTCTAGTTACCACCTTGGATACTATAGACTTCACGCCACACAGCATCTCCCTTGGTTAGTCACCACCCCGATGTCCGCCCAGGCCGCCATGACTGGGTGCCTGTATTCCAGTTCTAAAGTCAGGTACGAACTTTCTCCAATGAAGTTGAGCCGTAAAGTCAGTTCCAAATACTGGCTTGGGTCTATTAAAATGTACAGGCAGTTGTCGTTTCTGGCATACCTCGTAAAGTATAGCACACAAGATCTCTGAGATCATTCTGCCAATTCTGCTTGGGGGGCTTTCCATTTTTAATAAACTTGGTACAAAAGCCCGAAAGCGCTGTTTCATATTGCAGGAATACTTCCCCCTACACCTCCAAAGGAGTACAGTGAGCACAGTAGTTATATTGTTTCTTTTGTCCACGAAGGCTATGCTGTAGATATGTTCGAGTCCGAACGTAAATTTACCCCAAAGTCTCCCTCAAGCCGACCGCTATAATCGAAGGAACTGGAGGCAGCCTGTCCACGTTAGGGAAACAGATTTGCAGAACATGTGTACATTGTGTCCCAGTTCATAGAAGCTACGGAGCCTCCCTGGTATAATAAAACACGATGCCGTGGTACGCCATATTGCACCTTTCAGTTGTTTGATTCGAATGCCAAGCCTTGTCTACGAATGCTTTCCAGAAGGCCTTGAACTTACCACTGGCTAGTTTGGCTAAGCCATAACCATCAGGGTGGTTCGCAGTCGTGTATTTTATGGATATGCAAAAGCGTGTCTTGATGATATATATATATATATATATATATATATATATATATATAAACTAGCGAAAGTAATTTCTACAAACACCAACTATACTCATAAATGGACGACCTATACCAAAAGAATGAAACCCAGTAGGTCGATTGCGTCATCATTTGAACACGTTGGCACCTGAAATGAAATCCACAAAGAAAGAATAATGCAAGATCAAGCTGGCTTTTCTTGAATTTCTGATCCTGAGACTGGTGGACAGATAAACGGAGGAACAATTTATCGGAAATCGATGATAACCGGTCGCGTCCTGAATTTTAAAAGCAGTCACACAACATGTCACTCAAAAAACTGTGTGAGCACCCTATTCTACCGGGATGACACACATCGCAGCACTCTCGAGCACAGAAAACTAGAAAGAAATTAAACTTTTGGGGTTATCCATTGAAAGCTGCTACCCAAAGAGGTGCTTCGACCCCTGTGTTCAAGGTTGCACAAAAAGTCAAGGGGAAAACAGCTTGGAAGTCATAGCTGATCTAGCAGACATACGAGGAGCATCAAAAGCCCTAAGTGGTATGCTGAAACTGTTGGGCACCATAGTTACCCACAAGCCCGTCAGCATCCTGGCGACCACCCTGTCCAGCCAAAAAGACTGTGTGGGCCAGCACGGTAAATCAGGAATAATCTACGCTATATCACCTGAGATGTGATAAGGAATTGTTTTAGACGGTACTTGCACTGGAGAACGTATCGAATGTAGTAAACGCTCAGACCTGAACTAAGCACATTGAAGAAATGAGAACACCAGTGGAACCGGAGCGTAGTTCGAAATTGTACCCTGAGCCATCGTTATACACAAGCATTTGAGGATGTAGTAAAAAACAAACAAAGGAATGCCATTGGCAGTCATCACAGGGATGGACAGCAGAGACAGGCGAAAATTACGCACTCACCTACACGAATACAAACTAGCCTTATGATAAGCTGATGCACACTCACAGACCTGGAACACCTGCATAGAAATCGGGTCACGAGATCAAAATCGATGGCTCAAGGGTGGTTGCCAGAGCAAGATGAAAAAGGAGAGCTTCTGATCCTCGAAACCCTCCATTGTATCAACACGTTCAGTCGACACCTCAAGATCAATAAACACCATGTCGCCCCGGCAAGACCGATGCAGAAAGATAGAGAAACAAGCGGAACCAGTAGTCTCATTCACTCACTTTTTACATCCAGTCCTAGTTTGGATCGAAACCTCATTTATATATATATATCTTGTATAGAGCACAGTTTCGAACTAAAGATTCCGGGGGGCCGTTTTCTAACTTTGCCGTAACGACATCTGCAAATCAGTGGTTCCAGTGGGGAGCCCACGGCTACCCCATCCTTTTAGCGTAGATCTGACTGGTAAATGTAAACAACGTTTTATGTGCAGAAAAACAGCAACTTTTCCAGATCTTCTAGGGGTAGGCCTTTCTCAAATGTGTTCCTTTCAAAATTTTTTCACTTCCTACTTGTCTAATTGGTTCCATCCTTTAGCTTGTAATATATTATGATGTAATGGCATGAATATGAATCCCTGAAAATGAGCTTGTTCGCCTAACGGTGTTCCCCAGATGTGTTTTTTGGGGATTTTTCGACTACCCCCGAACAGTTACCGAATCCCAAACTTGGTTCAAATCACCCAGGTGCACAATGACGGTCACCGTACTTAAAACCACCAGCGGGTAACTAGTCACACCGCACCACTTCCCCTTGGCCTAGTGGCATTCGACATTTCTTCTTGTTTATAAAACCGAGTGCAGCCCTTGTATCAACAAGACGGTGTCCAACACTAGTGGCACCCCAACACACTCTTTACTACTAGCTATATTTATCAACGTTGTTATTCGCTCAACTTCCACCAGTACGTTTTGCAAACTCAAGATCATCCTTGCTGGACCCCAATGAAGTTGTGGTGAACGATAGTCCGGTGATCTGTAATCAATGCGGTTCAATTGCCTAGGCCCATTTCAAAGGCTGTTGTGGTACAGCCATTGTTGGTGGTCTGAACGTACCGGTCGAGTGACAGAACAACCGTACATTTCTTTGTCCTCATAGGAAGTGTTGTCTTCCCTCACCTACCAGTTCTGCTCTTTTTCTACGGACGGGCCCCTTTCAGTCAATCTCCTTTCCAACTCCCACTGCACCAATCCGCTAAGATAGATCGGAAGATAAAAGCACACCACTCTATGTAACATTGTATTGGTATGCAAGAGAGATAGACCATATAAAAACAAAAATGGGATAATTTTGACCGTGTCCATCGAATAGGATTGTTGTCTCATGGGGCCAGGGTGAATGGATATTCCTCCGTAGTTAGTTCGGACCATTTTTTCCAATGTTCACCCGGCTGGCTCAGTCTTATGAGTAAGCTTTGCGATTAGTCTTCCCGGCTTGTACGTTCAGCCCGATAAGTGACTTGAATTCAGAGCCATCTTCGCGAATCCCCGATATATGAGATCCCACCTTCATCGCAGTTTTCAAAGCCTTCTCTTGCATTGGCCGAGGTTGAATTGCGATTTCTTCGCAAATTCTGGGCATGACGCTGCTCTCACTCGTCTACTGGGGGTGGTACTGTCAAATATCTTGTTAATTGACCTTTTATTTGGTGATAACTATCTGTTTATCCAAATTTCGTCGGACTTTTTCGATGCCTGGTTTACCATCTCCGCCATTGGTTTTACCACCTCTGTTGCGGAACTCTTCACCATGGTGGGTACAGTTACACGTCTCAGAACTTGTTGGTATCTGATACTGCGGGTCATGGGTAACGGCTGAGTGTGATTCTGTGTCTACCTTGCCAGAGGTTCAGTTTTCCTTTCCATTCAGAAGACAATTAGAATGCAGCGTGGAAAGTTTGTAGAATGAAACCAGAAGTCCGTTTCGAGAACAACAACCTTGGTTTACGTGGCATTTAAGATAATAAAAGATTCAAAGTGAATAACAGTTAGTGTTGGTTGGTATTTCAACGGTTGTTCATTGCGTTTCATTTCGGAACTTGATGCCGGGTCTGGGATACTACGGAGAAGCCGGATGAAAAACCCGATATGTATACGTGCTGTCATTTTAATAAATCAAACTATTTTGGTTGCTATTGTACATAAAACAAACTTCGTGTCACAGACAAAGTGTAAGTTTTTCGTTTAAAAGCACTAGTTACCTGGTAGTAGGAGGAAGTTTCTTCTATGCAATGTGATTCAATGCGGTACAAACAAAACTAACCATCTTATGCAGTTCATCGGACATGTCATCCTTGAGTCAGATAACATAATTTTGCCAGAGGAATTCGTAAATTGAAAAATAACATTCTTCAAAGCACGAACGGTCTTATTTTCTTCGGCTTGTTCTAAGTCTTGCTCTTTTTGTACCCAATGAACAATCATATTATACAGTAGAAAATCCATTTGTATTTTTTCGCATCCAGAAGTCCAGCACCACAAGCCGAAATTGAACCTACGACCCTTTGCTTACCGGACTGATGTACTACCTTACGCGCTGTCTCGGTGCGGTCAAAAGAGTGTCAGTGATGCAAGTGAAAGCCCAACGCAAAGCACTATTCTGGTGATACATGAAAACTTCTCTTGCTTACTCACTTGTCTAGCCTCATCGGCCACTTCCCAGTGGGATGAACAGCACACAGCTGAAGATAGTGAAAACTAATATTTGATGGCATGTCATGATATAAATAGTAATTTCACTGAATGCACTTTGTTGACTTATACTTATTTGGTAAATTATCAACCATGGATTCTTGTTTTCCATATTTTTTCAGTCCCTTTGCAATATTACATGTCAAACCAAGTTTCTCTTGTATTATACCAACTGAAGCTACTATATGGAACCCCGACTGATTTATAGCAAAGACTGCTTTACTGGTCATCACAGATGCACCGAGTTAACTGCCTTCCGTAGTACAGCTTATTTCTACTCAGATGATCACACGTGATTTCAAAATTCCAATGGAAAAAAGCTCTTTCTTCGTCATTGGTTTTTCGTTCCCAATTGTTTGTGCTGCACGGGAACAAAGGTTGGTAATACAAAGTTCTGTATGAATAAATTTTGTTCACCTTAGCTCTGTCATGTTTTTGTGTGGTTTAATCTGTGCGACCTTGAATACCGTGATATATTTGCCTGGAGCCCGAAAGACCGAATTTAATAAACCGTCGATTATGAATAATTTTAAAAATTATGAAGGTCTACTTCACCATAAGTTGTTTTTGTCATTGATAAATGAGTGCCCAATCTATCAACAGCAGTTCTTTTTGCTCAAGTTTTGATTTTATGTGGTTGAAAAAGGTAGCGTAATCGGTGCAAACAAGTTTCTGGCATAATGCACTGTCTTGTGGTTCAGTAGCAATTTCACCATTGATGTTAGGCTAACGAGAAGAAAACACCCTTGGTTAGTTTGAAACGTACGATTGAAATCACGCATAGGTGAGTGTCCCTTTGTAGAGACTGGGCTGTGGTCTGCCATAATGTAAGCGTGGGCTCCCGGCGATAGAGTTACTGAGCTCTTTGTTCATGGCTTCATTCAGTGTTTTGGAATTTTGTAGAGCAAACGCAAGCGAGCCACTCCGAAGGAATTATGGTCGTTGCCTGCCACATTTTTAACGTCCAATTTTTATTCTCCAATACGGAAGAACAATCTCGCATGAGTCAGATATTTCGCTGCTCAAGTAAGTATAAGTATACAGTAGGAGGAAGTGGTTTTGCACTTGTTTTTGTAATAGATACTACTTAAAATCTTTTCGTGAACAAAAATGTCCTTCTTCAAACGATTCGAATGAAAATACTGTGCCAGAAAGGAGCAATGGTCAACGCATTCGACTTGGATAATATATTTTGCGCATTTTGCCAAAGAAAATAACACCTTTTAGGCACTAAGTACATCCTAAAAGGATTCACTCGTAATTTTGTATATGCCATCGCGAAGATACATAAGCCGAAGTAATGTGAATTACCATTCGACCAGTCTAAAGCGCGCATCAAAAGACCAACAAGAGTGATCATTCTCTGTAGTCGTGAAGACATCACAATTTCTTTCACAATTGGCTTGGTTATTGATCCACTTTTCTTGCTGTGTTTTGATTCAGTTGTTCACAGAAGGGTGACCCGTGTTAAGAAATTCATGAAAGGAATCATACTAATGCGCTCAAGATTGTGAAACTAAATACGCCCGTTGATATGCGCTGGGTCTCATCATGATCAGTCCTGATGGGGTTGTATCGTTTGTGGTTATGTGAAAAACATTTGTTTTCAGTCTTTAAGGTCAGAAATTCTTCTAAAATGTTTGGTTTTTGCCTGGTAATGAGCTAGGTTGTGCTTTGCTTGACGAAGTTGATCTCACAGTCTCGAGGATACCTATTCATTCTTATTTGCACTTACAACAGCGAAACCATGGAAACTGTGAGCTTTCTATTGCTACAATTGCTTCATGATAACATCCATTTGATTAGAGTGAAAAAAATATTTTCAATGCTGGAGAAAGAAGCTAATACTTTTTCTCCACTTTAGCCCACGAAAATGAGCACAATATAATTACTGATGTTTAATCCATGAACGTCTACCCCTGGTTCGAGTCCCAGTTCGGGGGGCTCGCTGAATGTTCACTGCTGATGATTCTTAACAGGGAAGAAACAGCTGTACGGCACTCTCATAGTTTTCAATTGTTTGAATGTTCGTACTGTATGATGAATATCAGATTATGTAAAATCTAATCTCCTGCTACTTACTTATTTAACGTTATCGTGGCTCTGCTGGTAAACTATATGCCTAAAGAGCGAAAGTAATTGAACGAGGACAGAGTACAGTCAACACTTTAATAATCAGATAAAAGTACGCCTAATGAACAATAAGGTGGAGCTTTAGATGTGGTTCGATATGGCTTGTTTTTCCACTGGTGGTCCACATGTCACACGTGTTGTGGTTCGATGCCTTAGATTACAAGGCAAAATCAGTCTTCAGAGGAAGGAAGGATGACCCGAAATAAGGTTTTTATTTATCAGTCGTAAAGTGGTTATCGCAAGTGACACAATGCTGGTATCAAAGCACAATGCTCTATTTAGGGGCTAGAATGATTCAGTAAACTGCAGTGTCATTCGGATTTAGAAAATGCGTGTGCTTCGCGCCTAACCACAGAACTGGTGATGATCTGCTCCCAGAATACTCGAGCAATGTTGTAAAGGCAATGATGTTCAAAACGGAGTGATTTTGTGCATCATTCACCCAAAACGGTCAAACTGCAGCAGGGTACTTTCAACGACTGACAGATAAACGGATGTCACAACTAAGCCACAAAAGAATGGAGTCGGGGAAAGCCTAGCGTGCTTTCTGTATGCATGAAAACACTTCATCTGGTATCCAGCTTCCTAATAAAATGTAGCTAACTAGGTAGCCGCAATAATCTATCTGGCTTACAGTCAACCTAGACATCATAAACTTTGGTATTGGACCACTGAGTTCTGCAAGATCATCTCCCACTTTAGAAGCACAAAGCGCGTACTCATCGTTGCTGTGCAGTCGTTCGATCCGTTTGGAAAAGCTTACAGCAAACATGGTCAGACGGTGTCCCACTAAAAAAAATTCAGTAACGCAATCTTTGCATTCCGTAGACACCCACAGCAATGTCTTATTTAACCAGAAAGGGTGAATTTTCATCTGGTACGGGATTTATAGTGAAATCTAGGAACATAGGGGGTAATTCGAGAGTGGACGGAAATGCACGGAAGCAGAACAAGGCTGTAAATAGATTCGTATTATGGACGACAGTGTGCAGTGAGATCATTAACCAGTTAGTCGTGATATACAAGTGGCCAGACAAGGTTTGGTCTGAGGCTTTCTCTAATAATAAACCTGCATGAAGAACTGCAAGCGAGCAGAGGATTAAGATACGGCTTTGTAGGATCTGAAGCGAAGGTATGGAATAAACTAGGTAGCAATTCATGAACGGACCTTTCGCAAGCATCAGATACTTCTAGTGAGACAGTAAGTGGGAAGATCCATCTAGATGGTGCTTCCACAGGGAATCAGTTACGGTTGTTTTAGTGACAGGATAAAAATCTTTCTCTTTTAACTCAAGAAAATGTTGTAGGGGAATAGCAAAGTCAGTGAATGGGGATGCCTACACTTAAAAATGAAGTACAGGGTTAAAAACACTCCGTTTTAAAGTAGAATTACAATGTTTCGATTTCTGGAGTTCCCGTGAGTCGTGGAAAGCCACGGGTTTTTGAAGCTATTCTACTATTGCTCGTAAATGGGTAGTTTTATAGTTGGGACCCGAAGTATGCCGAGAAATATGCTAAACAACATATGGATTTCACATCGTGCCAAGTTTGATATCTTTTTCCTAAAAGTTAAACGCGCATAAAGTACCCTCTCTCTAATTCACATTCATTTTTAAAATGTAGAAGACCAGAGTGAATCCTCAACTTTATCACTCGTACAAGCATATTTGTTTCGGAGCAAGCTGTTATTTTTTTAAAATAAATTCAGTAAGTCATGTTTTCGTATTTGTCAAACATGAAGAGAGTATATAAGGTCTGAATAAAGGGTACTGATTAGGTTCCAAGGAAATATCAGCAAACGATTGAGGCAGAGAACCATAAAGCTCTATAGAGCATATTCCACTGAACGTACTCTGGATGAAAGAAACTCATAGCAAAGTACCTGCGTGTTTCCAAGTTTATGCTTTAAACATTTGGTACCACTTTGTATGTCTATCTCTGTTGATATTAGGTGGATGTACATGCGTGTGGTGTAAGTAGCGCACCCCAAACCCTCCAAGGCCAGATACACTATGATTGATAACCGACAACCTAATCCAATGACTTCAATTCGAGTACCACACGAAGTAGCACTAGGTCAGGCACAGTAACTAGCGGTGCACTGGTGGGCAGTCATCTGCTCACCAAGTGGTTGGGAATGTCTGAGTTCAAACCTCTTACTTTCGAAGCGATAAGCGCTAAAACCAAACGGCCATCGCTGAACATTGTTTTAACCAATGTGAACATCCTTTGAACAGCACCTTTCCGATTCCGCAGGAGTTTACTTTTTCGCTCTGCATATTGACAGGACAGAACACTGAAAAGAATTTGGATTGCAAAAAATATTGTGTGGAAATGCACCTACTAAGTTGCTGACTTTTTTAAATTTTCAAATGTATTGGTTCCGTTGTGAACGAAAAGTGTCCAAAGATTTCGACCAACCCCTTCGTGAACAATTGCCAAATTTTAACGTTGAAGGATGGAACGGCACAAGTTTCTCCGAATTAGCCTAGAACGAAACAACTTAGCTTCCGGTACCCTTGTCGTATCAACAAGAAACTTCAAGCCTCTTTCCTTCTTCTCCAGGTACAGTTCCCCTAAGGATACAACACAAGGACTGAACCATGAATACGAGAAAAACCAGTGGAACCTAAGAAAAGGTTACTGTTTATTTACCAATGAGCAGATATCTTCCCTCTGTTGAAGATTATTCCAGTATGACTACAATACTGAAAAGCTGGAACAATTATTTGCTTTTTAGCATGTTTATTTACTTATTCAGGCATCGCCTACCTCAGTATGGTCAATTGCACTGCCAAGCTGATGGTGACTGAACCACCTAGTTATTGGTTTCGTTTTTGGTAGTCAAAGTAGCCTAGATGTGCAGGTTTTGTTTTATCCCGCAGATAGGGCCATTCTGATTGTTTCACCCTTACGAATGAGTCTGTCCTACCTTACTGGCTGCGACTTTCCAGTTAGTTGCAGTCTAGAGGCCGTGAAAGCATTTTTTAAGTAGGTTAGACCAAATAAGTCGAGCAGGCTTCAATACAGATAGGCTGGACTATGCTTCCGTGCCGGCCACTTTATATCGGACTACAAAGCTGGACCAATTTACATTTGAAATGTTGATCAGAGAAGACTTCAATTTGGATGCTGGTAAACGCTCTGTTACGTTATAACCTCACTAGAGGTTGTGATCAGTATTTCAGAATGAACCGTTTACATGGTTACCTGCTGTTCAGGTTGAACTCTAATCCAGATCCCTTAACAGGATATGATAATGACGGATTTTATTGGTGCATCATCCGGGTTAATGCCGAAAATTGTGCACAGTTGGTTCTTTATTTCTGCTTCCTTTCTGAGGGGGGTAGTTTCTCAGAAACAGAAAAACTAGGTCATAACTGGAAGGACATTGTCCTGACCACAGAATACGATTGCTTTGACTATAATGGTGAAATATTTCCGATTTAGAGTTGCTTAGATCCACGATGTTCAGTTCCGTAATTGCTCATGAGTGCAGTGGAAGGGGTATTTACCCTATAGTCACGAAGGCCCACTACCCTATTGGGGATAACCGGCAACCAGACCCTGAGACTTGAAGTGGCGAAGAACCAGGTGTAGTAACAATCCGTGTGACAGTGGATTACTGTCTACCACCAAAGTAACCGGTGAGGCCGGGGATTCGAACCTCGGACCCCTGGGATAGTGGGCAAACCCTCTAACCCACTCGACCACCACCAGCCCCGGTTTACCCATTCAAACGAATCAGCTGCGATAGCTTTCTGGTGTTGCTTGAAGTTTTACTGTATAAAGGGATATAATCCACATATCTTATCTTCTTTTCATTGGCAAGAACACATTTTGAATAGCTCCTAAGTTTCCGGTAGTAGTTCCGGTCTTTTTGTTCAGAAGAGGAATATGGAATGAATATAAAATGACTGATCTTTTACTGAGGCTGATAAAGAAATGGTGGAATCTGGCGCATGGACTGGTTACAGGAACAGTTTAGTCACGCTATCACCGGAAGCAATTCGATTTTTCCTCCCCGAACTGGACTAAGTTTTGATTTCGACACGCGATACTCCAATAACTCTTGAAGCAGAATATTAGTAAAACGACCTAGCCTTTATAGACAGTTATTCTGTATTGTAGACTGGCTGTAGAACTAATGTACCGCTGGGTCACTCTGAAAAAGTAAATTGCAAAAGAATCGTTTGCTTTCGAAGAAAAATGTTTTAAGGCTACTCAACGATGACTGGAGGTCATTAGTGTAGTAAATATGCTTTACGGATAATTCACGTACATGTTAAATTGAATTCGTTAGTTAGTTAAAGCTCACGGGTAACATGAACTGACTGATCGCCGACTTGCTTCTGTTCTACGAGGTAGACGTTCACACAAAAAAGCTATTAGATTATGGAATAATGTATCAGTGATGTATTCGTAGCCATTCTAAAGTGCATGAATGAACTTATTTTGCAGTCTGCAGTTAGAAAAGTTGAGGCAGATAGAGCTTCGGGAGCAAATTTGATCGAGAGCTTACGGGCTACGGTAAAAGTACGTTTTTGAAATTCGGTAACACACCGCTTTTGTAGCCAGCTGACATTTCGGGTACCGTGGGCAACTGTTCTCAAGACTAGGATAATTTTGGTTAAGTAAACCATCCATACTTTACTGGCAAATCTCAGTTCATTGGTGTATCCTAGTCGTAAATCATCAAATGCATTGCACCTCCATCGATCCTCTGTTTGGAGTCTAGTCCGGAGTGTATAGTGGGAGCCGTAGATGTTACCAGCAGACTATCCCGGATGCCCGTCAATATCAACTTTACGTGGTGTCATAAGCACCCTTGAGTCACTGTCTTATTGAACGGTAAAGATCCAATGATGGACGATTACTCAAAACTTTTTGGGTGTAAAACAAACTACTGATAGACGTCTTATCATTAGCTATTTGAGAGAAAAAGCCTTTCAACGCCATTTCAGATGTACTTGTGGTCACTTTTGTGACTGACAGTCAGTTTGGCATGTATATCTCCCGCTTATGAGCCCTAAGCGACCAGGTTGATGTGCGCTGTTGACGGTCAACGGTTTATTCAGTTTTGAGTGATCAATTACAAACAATAAAATTATCATACTACTCCCATAATTTAAATTAGTAGGATGTATTTTTAACAAGAAAAGCCTAGGCCATAGAAAATGATGAAATCCAGCCTTCTGCTGTTCATCTCATTGGGAAGTGACCGACGAGGATAGTCCGGTGATTCAAATCAGAACAGCCACTCGAGTCGTTCACACCTGACTCTCCATGCTGGGATAACTCACCTAGTAGTACATCACATCATAAGCAGTAGATCGCCAGTTCAATTCCGGCTCGCAGCTTGACACCTTGAATGTGAACAATGCGCGTGGATTTTCATCATAATTAATGTCTCGAAAGTGAATCCAAGTTCTATTTACGATTAAGTTGCGGTGGTTAGCAATAGACCGCGATTCTCGTGTTGTTTCAAGGAATTATCACTGTTGCCTCAAGTTACTTATCACCAATCTTGATGTTTAGACCACCACCAGCTTATCACCCGGTCAAAATGACATCAGTCCATCGAGCAATTAGATTACAATTTTATAGCTGTCTAGCTATTTGAGAACTTATTTTAGGCCTTTCACGATCGGCTAAAAACCATAACCTTAATCCCACATCACAAGCAGACATAGATTCTTTGCGCTGGATATAAGCCTGTCATGTCTAACGTGCTTTCGACAACCTTCAGTTTAGTACAGGATTTCTCCCTAATAAGATTCTCATCTTGGGTTGAATCACATGCCTCACCCCTTTGAGTATCGCACCTAATACTTTAAAATTCTTTTGACCATGCTCAAGGGTTGTTGGCTCACCTGCCTTTGTTCACACCTGAAACAAAAATGATACGTTAGATGAAATTCACTTCAGGCTTACTTACTAAAGAAAGTTACCTGAATTTGTCACATTATTCTTTTTTGTATCAATCAAACCAAGACCACTATTAGAAGCTCTTTACTGAATTGCCATTGAGGTGATTGTTTGAGGTAGAATGATGAAGCTCTTGCGTGCCGTGTCAAACGGGAGCCAACTGAGATTTGATCAAGTTGATGCTTTAAAATAAAAAAAATGATTGAACGTTTGTGTTGTATGAACTCTTTCATTCGCTGGAACTGTTCTACTCTGAAGAATGTCATATTAGCTTAGGAAACAAAAATCCAACATATAAGTGTTCATGAATAGTGGCCTCTTGCGAATGAGAGCATTGGAAAGAACGTTCCACAATCATAAAACCCACAACATTTTTGTGGAGGACCAGTAACATTGACCTTGATAACTAAATTGGGAAAACACAAACTTGGGTCTGGCGCGGTAACAAGCCGGCAGACTGCGGATTGCTGTCTACCACCAACGTGGATGACGACGATTGGAAAATACACTGGAGAGGTCCCTTGGGAAAAAACGGAATGCGTGCAAGATTTGTCATAAGGGACGAACATTTAGATAAATTATGATTCTGGTTTACGTGAGAAATTCAGAAATGGATTATGATCTTTAATTTAACTGGTTTTTGTGAAAAATCATCAAAGCAAGTACATTCATAATAAATAAATGCGGTGTTACAAGGGCTCTCATTGCCTGGTTTTTCGTCCGAAATTTATTTGCTATCAATCTCGCTCTTATCGTTATTTCTTCACCTCTTCTTGTAAAGCACAGGCTATTAGGGCTAACATTATTCACTGGGACTGTTGCTAGCCATGGGGGTAGTGATGGAAAGTTTACCGGGTTCTGTCCACAAGCTTGATGATTTATCATACAAAATCACCTATCATTCCCTAACCACGTGGTAAACAACGAGCAATCAAACGTGAAATCTGTTGACAAATAGCGTGGTTTTTATTCAGGGTGAATCGATTAAACTAGCCACGAAACACATTATTCATTGGTGCTGGTGAATTCCGATAATAATATATATCCAGGTTGACCTCGATCGGTCTCGTATGGCATTAATTCCCTTCCCAATTGACCACCAGATACGCTACTCGCTTTCGACCAGAATTGAGACTGTGATTACGCTGGTGGCGAAATAGTATCATAGAGGCTCACATAGATCTGTATCGGTCAACACTGGGATGGCCTATATCCACATGGAACGGGGAATGCGATTTGATGGGGGTGGAGGGAGCAGATAGATAGGATGACAAATAGAATGCCTTTGATCTAGCAAATACCCGCCGGTGATAACCAAGTTTTTGTTTTATCTCTGCGTCTTACTGTCTTCTGCACGTACCCTATTTAGCTCGCTGGCTGATAAACATTGGTGAGAGGAGGACTGAACGAAATAAAATGAATAACATGATAACAAAACTTTCATTGTGTGTAAACAAAATTCCCTATCTCATAGTTTTTGTTTACGCGGCTTCAGATAAACACCAAAAACGCGCAGTCAGTTCTGTAATGGGTTCACCCTACTGGGATTTCTGGCCTATGCACGTAGAATAGCGAAATGGAATATGATTTAATTAACCGACGTCTGGTCTTACCTAGTCGTTCCCTTATGCTTAACCGCCGTGCATCAATAGATAACAATCTGCGGATATTGCCTCTCGAATGTCATCAAGATTGTTGTTTATTCTTGTTAAATCAAAGCTTAGTTGGTTTTCTATGTTCTGCGGTGAATTGATTGGGATTTTAACTCAACTGCCACCTGACTGAAAGCTTAAGTAGAGCATAAGCCCTGGGTTTGTTCGCAAGATATGATATCCAGATACGGGTGAATTTTTATTTGAATGTTTGAGATGTGAAATGGTTGAGTATTTGAAGCAATGTTGGCCATATTTCAATGCATTAATAAAAAAAGAATCCATGTTATTCTTTCACCATACGAAGCTCTTTAGACACACAACTGTTTGCTGATACTTGTTTGAAGTTTTTGGCTTATGGATGACTTCTTTGTGGATTGTTAACCAACCATATTGGCTTCCTGTAAATTACTTTTTGTAATTTGTATTTTTGACGACATCTTCGCTTGTCTTACTCGTGAGTAGCGTGTATATGCGTCACGAACCTCGAATAATTGTGATCCAATTCTCTGTTTTACTGTACTGACACAGTTCAGATTCACCCCTTTCCGACGTATGGTGCTTGAACATTTTACGTTATGTTCCCGACTCGATTGTTCTATGATTGCACATTCCCCTTGTAAGAAAATTTTGCAGAACGTTTCACTTGCGCTTCTTGACCCACTATCTGTACTGCAACCGTGCTGAGATACAGCTTCGCATGACTCCTTGCTGAGTGGACCGTTTATGACCGCGCCGCCCCGATTTATCGGATAACTTTCTGTACTGTTGCTCTTGGTTGCTCACCTGGCTGTAAGTCATTGCATTTATGTATTTTTATGTATTGCATTGTTTAGAACCACGAAATTACGATAAACACGGTTATACATTTGAAATTTGTTCTGCTGTCTGTAGCCGTGTACAGCCCATATCGTGCGTAAAGCTAGTGAGACTACGTTTTCTGCTATATTGAAAGTTCAAGTAATCGGGATAGTTTCTACACTTCCTCTATAAATGGATGAGTTCAAGAGTTATTAGGAGTAACAGGTTGGTTCACCAGTACCCGAACCAACGTAAAGTATCCTCCTTGACTGATCACTACATTGTCAGAAAGCCAGTTCTGATGTCATGCTGCAGTACTGGAGTATAAAGAGCTCTTTCAGTTTCCTGGAAAAACGATAGAAGATCCCTGATATTTGTTGCGTATCCTCAACTGGACCGTACTGCAGGAACAGAGGTAACCCGTGTAACCTTTCAGTATCAGTTTTCGTGCTTTTGATGGATCACTATTGACCTTCAGAATATATTCTATGAAGAATATAAGCACACAGGCTTAGACCCAAAGAAACTCATTACAGAGTCAATCTGAATTATTCGAGCATGGACCATTGCTATCTGAAATAGCCACATCCGTTCGTTTGTCCGACCTTACTGCCGTAATATTCGAATAACAAATCTGTCACGGAGTTTTAACACTCAGATTATCAACGGTTGTGAAAACTGGCTTTGACTGTAGCTCAGACAGATAACATTGAAACTTATAATTAACGAGTCTGTGGTTTGGACAATAAATGCTTCAACACGGACTCAAGTGATAATAGCAGGGCTTTGTGGCGGACCCTGGATTCTTCTGAACTTAAAAGAAAGTCAACCATGGTTTCAAACTTGATCTCTCGGACGACCTTGAAATTTGGCCATTATCCATTGTCAAAATTACTTTTTTGGAACTTTTGTTCCCACCTTCAAATTAGCATATCGTACCTCTCAACCATTGTACCAAAGCTTTTATTCTTGGAACATTGGCTGTGTTTTTATTCAGTAAATGGTTCATATTTATAGACATTTAAAAAGTGAGTAAAGGCTACGGATTTAGGCGCAAACATTAACCGGTCCGGTTTCAACGGTCGGTAGCTGCCTGATCGTAAGACCTTCTGAGAGTCCAAAATTGAATCAGTTGTCACTATTACTACAACCACGGAAGTAGGCATGCACGAACTGGGCTGGTTAAGGAACTTTTCTGACAAAAGCCGTAAGCACAGCAATCAGAATACCATAGAATTAGATGTTATGATTACAAGTCTAAAGTAAGTACGTTCAAAGATCGTTTAGCAAATTTTACACCCGATCATCGTATTTGACACTGCGGAAATTGGAAATATTTATGAGATGACTTATGACAAAAACTCAACAGCATTTCCATGTCAGCGAAGATCATGATGCCTTCCTGAATTGTTTACAGTGAGAAAACCTGGCAGCAATCCTCAGAGTGAACCCTCTAACAAGCATGTTCATCACTGAATGTCTCAATTGTTACGACATGTTCTCTCAGCAGTTGCACAATCAAATGAGGAAGTTACATTTTAAATAAACTCACACCATGTGTGTAGGGCAGATACGTTATATTTTTCTCAGTTTATCACCGGCGAAAGTGCCGCAAATTTGGGCGGGGTGGGGAAACGGCATTAAACGAATCGATGTTAGATGTATATTTGACGAATTAGATGCCTCCAAGATATGAGAGAACAATCTGCGATGAAGAGCTGAAAATGGCAAACGGATAAGAATCATCCGCCAAGGATTAAAGGATATCATGACCAGGATCATACACATCCTACTGATCACCACCATTATAAATATCCTCATCCGAATCAACGTCATCATAGAAATCAGCATGATTACCATCATCATCATGATCATCCGAATCATCATCATCAACATCATCATCATCATCATAATTCATCATCACCATCCTCATCATCATCATCATCATCA